>ML213600.1:730126-743279 GCA_004379715.1 Crucibulum laeve
CTGTCTTGTTTGTCTTTGTTGTCAAAATTATAGAAACTGTTCTAATAATTAGAAAAGAAAAGGAAAAGAATATTTAAAATAAACGGTTCATGACAAAATTGAGATAGTTTAATTTCTATATTTTATGAAATCAAATACAAATAAATACAAACAAACAGTATTTGTCTTGATCAAGAGTTGTTAAGATTTATATTTCATTTATATTTCAATTATACTTAAGAGCTCTTGATAAAAACAGCTGCTATGCATTTATTTGTATTTATTTGTTTTGATTTCATAATAGTATTGATATTAAATTTACCCAATCTGACTAGATTATGAGAAAGATGGAACTTTTCAATGGTGTATATTATGATATTATTGAAATCCTATAAGTGGATAGTAAATAATATACAAATATAGCAAAAATTTAAATAAAATTTAAATTTTGTCATATATGTGTATATATATGTATTACTATAGAACATTAAAGGTCACAATAGTATCAATAAAGTCATGTTAGCAAATCTAAAAACTCAGGATTTGGTCAGTATTTTGTGATTTGCAGGTGCAATTCTTATTCAATTCCAATATAACAAACAATAGCATGTTCATATTAACAAATATATATAAACATGTACAAATATTTACATTTATATTTTGATTTCTTATTTCAATATGATAAACAATGGCATGTTTATATTGACAGTTTATGGAATCTGAAATATTACCAAACATATACAAACATATTCAAATATTTGCATTTATACTTTGATTTCTGTTTTATTGTTCTAATAAATATTATAAATTAAAGCAGTTCTTTATTTATATATATTTGCAATTCTTTAATCCTATTTGGTTTACTTGATTTTCCTTGATTTTTACTAATTTAATGTGAATTTTTAGGAATTTTATTTATAGCTTAGGTCAAATTATATTTGATTTAACTTAACTTATTTGATTTAATTTTTATCATTTTATTCTGAATGATTTTGTAATTTGATGATAGTTTTGATCTAAATAGTTCTTATTGATATCTATTTAGACATGTTTATAAATTTTCATAATTTTCTTCAATTTATTCTGAAATTTTCTGCTCTTATAATCAGAGTATAAGTCCAAAATAGCACTTATTTACATCTATTTGTACTTGTCTGGTTTATTTGGTTCTCCTATTTTTTTTCCCCTAATTTTCCTTCTTTTTTTCTATTTCTTTATTGATTTTAATGATTTTTACTTATTTTTAAATATTGTATATTTACATAATCAAGCTGAAGTCCACCTGGTGACATGACCCTACCAATTCTCCCCTTGTCTCCTTGCCTTTCCAATCTTCTGGCAACTCATCAAGCCTCCTCAGCACTTACCAGACTCACTGAAGCCTCCTGGGCTGATAACCCCAACTCTGAACCAACCCTCTCAACTGTCACAACTTACTGGGCATTGCCTGTGCAGACCACCTACAGTACTTCCCATTATCATCTGTACACTACATCCCCCACTTACTGTGACTGCCAACATGTTTCTAAATGCAACTTCACTCCTCATCCTAGCCAAGGATATTATGCATGACCTTAAAATCAACCCACATAAGTTGCCAATGCATGCATGGCTAGCAAGTGTCCACTCATCACTTGCACCTTTTATCTCTACATGTACCATATAATTTTACTTACATGCACCATACAATTCATTCCACTTAACTACTAACAATCCACCTTCTCTCCATTCTGAATCATAGATAGTAACTAGCCATAGCACTATAAAACCCTCATACATCCATAGATGCTAGTTATGCTTATATTTTCTCTTTTGATCTTTGGTCAATTATCATATATCTTATCTCAGTATCTTCTATATACTGGATTTGATCCTCCCCAATTATATCTGTCTCATACCATCTATATTGGCTTGGATCTCCCTTGTCCTCCAGTCTCATATCAATCCAAATTACCCCAAGTCATCCCCTAGCTGTTGAGCCTTGCTCCAGCCAAATTACTCATTCCCAATTGATCCATCTACAATCTCCCTCCTGGTAACTCACTCATAGCCATCAAGCCTCTGCTCCAGCTATTGAACCTGACACTCTCCTTCTAGAATCATCCTCCATGCCTGCAAAGCATTGTGCTATCCTCAGCAACTTACCAAACATTCAATCCTCACCCAGTGGCCCTCAAAACAGATTTGGTAACCATATACATATTCTATTTATGCTAAATACAGGTTTTGGACTGGGTCTAACACCTGGACTCCTCAGAGGCTCCACCTGATAGTCCAGGCTGATTTCAGGTTGAGTCCAGGCTCCTACACAAACCTCTCATCTCACAAGGTTGACTCAATAGTAAATATTAGAGTGTGTTATCTAATCTTATCAAAATGTAAACAATGACAAAGTGCATCTAAGGAATAGAAACTTGCAAGAGAGGGGCTTGCATACTTTGGACTTGGTGATCTTGGGCATCTGAAAACAGATGTCATGCTATCAGAAGCTTAGACATATCCATACCAAAATATATATTCTCATATTCTTCCTCAATGCAACCCAAACCATACTCAGAACCAAAAAAATGGACAGTACACAAGATTTGGGAGCTAGTTCTGAAGAAATTTGGCAAACAAGCTTGCATTTACCAAGTCTGAGTGGCTATGAAGCTCTATGAGGGAAAAGATGACATTGGAGGTGCACCAATGGGTGCTGGGAAGACACTGTTGTTCTTCATGCCCCTCCTCATGGCTCTCAAGGATGAGCTTGAGAAAATGAGCATTATAGTAACACCATTCAATTTGCTTGGGAAGCAAAATGTCCAAACAGTGCTTGCTATTGAAGAGGGCAAATATTGAGTTATTGTCATTAACCCTGAGATTCTCATAGGGAATCAAGAGGTTGAGAACCTGTGGACAAAGGCCAGGTAATGAAACAAACTATGAACTTCATCTTTGACAAAGGACACTGCATACAGCAGTGGAGTAAATTCAAAAGGGATTACACACTTTTGGGCAATTGTGACACCTTATTCCTGAGAGGATCCCATTCTACATTGCATCAGCCACCCTCCCCACACTTGTCTTCATAGAAATATTTGAGACCTTGAAGCTTCATCAGACAGAAACTGTACAGATTATCTATTCAAACAACCAACCTGAAATTCATCTTATGGCCCAAAGACTCATCTGTCCAGCAAACTCTTTCACCAGTCTTGCTTTTCTCATCTCCAAAGCATCTATGCTATTATTATTGAACATGGATTGCATTTTAAACCACAGAAACAAGCTTTATGGACCCATGGCTTTGCCACAGGGTGCTTGTTCCTTGCACCCCTAGCTCCACCCTGGGCCAACAGCTTGCTGGGGGCTCCACCCCCAGACCCCCAGCTTAATCCCACTATTTCACACATGTTTCATCCTAGTTTTTTAAACTCATGTCTTATCCCAGTTTTCAAACTTCATCTTGAATCCTGTTTCTTGTAACTTATCTTTATGTTATTTCAATCAAATATATACAATTGATGTACTACACTATCAATCAACACTATCAAGTAGTACTTCTGGATATACTATATTCTTTGTAATTGCTTCTGCTGATTGTCTATCCCAGATTGCCTTTACTCTATGTATTGAAGTAGCTCTTGAAATAGCAACATAAAATTGTCCATGTGTAAAAACTGCTGATCAAAAGTCAAGTCTAGTTACTTTGATTGATTGTCCTTGACTTTTGTTGATGCCCATTTAAAATCCTAACTGCAAAGGAAATTGTGTACAAATAAATGGGAATGGAATGTCTGCATTATTTGGAATAAGGCAAATCTGTGGAATAAATGCATGATTTCCTATATGTGACCCACTCATTACACAAATTTCAATAACACATGTACCCATCTGTGTTATAATTCCTCAAGTTCCATTACAAACTCCCTCTTCTGGATGAAGGTTTCTTAAAACCATTATAGGACATCCAAGTTTTAGCTCCAATCAATGCAATGGCAGCCCAGACAGATTGATAGCATTCAAGTATTCTGCTGGATACATCAACTCTGCACCATTCATTCCTTCTGTTGAAATTGTATCTGCACTGCAAAAGATCTTTGCTTCTCCTGGCATCATCCTCAATACTTGAGCATTAAGATCATGAACATCATCATTCTTTGCTGAAAGTATAGCACAGTCTTTAAAATATGAAGCCTGATCATTGGTGTGTTGTGAAAGAGAGCCTATTCCTGGATAGATGCTTTCAATTAATGATTCAACAGTGTTCTGAGGGCAAGCAAATTCTGGAGGGAGATGGATATCTCCATTCTCTGCTGTATGTTTTCCATGTCCCACTTCAGTTTGCCAATGTGCAAATTGAATATCTTGTGGATTCTGCTCTAGTTGCATATTCAACTTCAAATATAGTACTTCCAGCTCTCTCCAAAGATGTGAGCTCATAAATGCAGCATTAACAATCTGTTGTTGTGAGCCTTTAGGAATTACTGAAAGAATTTGCTGATAATCTCCTCCAAAGACAACAGTAAGACTGCCAAAAGAAGAGTTACTATCACAAATATCTCTTGTTATACAATCAAATGCCTCTATAACATGACAGTGTTGCATCAATGATTCATCCCACAAAATCAGATCTGTCTGCCTCATTAAGTCTGCTTCAAACAAATTTTTTGTTTGTAGAAGTTTCATCAATATTAAGTGGGATTTTGAATGTATAGTGAGCTGTTCATCCATCATCAAGAAGAAGGGCAGCAATTCCAGAGGATGCAACACATAAGACAATTTTGCCTTTACCACAAAATTAGTGGGCCAAAGTATTGTATACAAAGGTTTTTCCACACCCACCTGCTCCTTGGAGGAAGAAGGACTTGCCAGTTTTATTCTCTACAGCATCTCTAATAGTATCAAAAGCATGATGCTGATCAGAATTAAGTTTTGGTATTTGCTCATTGGCAAGCTGAGACTGCTTTTCTTGATCATAATTGCAATGCTGTTGGATAAGTTGATTTCCAAGCTCAACATCCCAGTTTATTTGTGATTGTGGCATTTCTTTAAAATGTTCTGCAAGTGACTTGTGATGCTTACTAAGAAGTTTGTCTATAAGATAAAGTCCATAATCATAGACTTGATCCTCAGTTGGATCTGGAATGCCATGTTGCTGAAGTGCATAATTCAAATCATCACAGATATGCTCTCAATATCTTGTCCAAAGAAGAACAGGATCTGTGGGATTACAATCACCTAGAATTGTCACAAATAAAGACTGTAATTGATATCCAGTTTTCATATGAGCAGCTTCTTGAAGGCATGTGGCCCATTCTTGATCATCCTCTAAGAGTCCATGTGCAGAACATGCAGCCTTGAATCTCTGCTGATGTACTCCATCTACAGTCAGAATATTGTCAAATGACTTTGGTCCTTTCACCACTGTCAGCAATAGTCAAAGATAAAATAGATTTCCTATGGAAGGAGTAATGTAAAAAATTCTTCCAATAGCAAAATCCTTCTTCCAAATAGTCCATTTTCTGTTTTTCTGATTCCAAACAAAATGTTCTGGCATCTGATGATAGAGAAGATCTCTAGTAAGATCAGGATACTACTGACAGGCTTTGAAAAATGCAGTTAAAGTACTGTCCTTGTGATGCGCTGATTCAGCAACCTGCTGCATATTTTGCTGAGTATTGGCATTCCAAACCACTGATTGTTCATTTGGCATATGAATTGACAGTCTCACAACTGGAGGATACTCCAAATGGATTGGAAATTGAAAAATATGCCATATTGCCTCTGGACAGGAAATTTAGCAAGCATCAAGATATGTTTTAAGTTCATCTCTTTGATTTGAAAATTCTGCTGTAATGCAATCATGACCTAAATATAAATCAGATAAAGTTTAAGTTTTAAATTTTTTTAAAAGATAGTTCACCTTTATAAACATACTTATATATATACTTGATTGATTTCATGGAGTGTACACATTCAAGGTTGATATGGCAGCAATACTTCCAAGTCAAATATTTACAATATGGAACTATCTATTGATTGGTAACAAATTTTGGATGAGCCTCAGTTCCCACTTGATGTTGTCTTCCATCATCTCTACACTGATAGTTGGCATATAAGTTTTCAGATAATGTTGTTTTTGATTGGTAAGGTTTTGGAAAATTTCTAATGCACTTCTTATGACCTGGATTTTTAGGATCATTCTCCATGCAAGGAGCATTAGGGTTCTCATTTCCACAGGGTCCATGAACCATAAATTTTTTAACCAATTCATATAGCTCAGGCTCAGTATCTTGATCTGGAAACTCAGCTGAGATTAAATTGTTTACATCCTCTGGTGTGTGCAGCTTTGATTCCTCTTTAAGAAAGAATACTTATGCTTATGAGGAAGTCCCCATTTCTGAAACTCAAGGTATAAACTTGAGCAGCACAGATTCCAAATAAACCATCCACAATGTCTTTATCTAGCTGCTCAGACTTTAGATAAAAGACACAGTCTATAATATCAGGGCAGTCTACAGATTTCTGTCCAGGAGATAAAGCAGCTGGAACCTCTGGCCAGTCAGGATTTGCTGTCATAGTTAGAAAGAGATCAGCACCTTTGAAGTGGTGGTTCAAAGCAAGAGCATCTTGACAGTTCTGGATCATAAATCTTGTACTTCCAGTAAAAGAAGAAGGTAAAATGATTCTCTGTCCAAGAGTATTGCCATCTATGCTTGGATTATTCTGAATAAGATCCACCATTCCCTGTAAATTATCATGTTGGATATTGTTCTGATTATTATGTATATAAGCAATATGACTTTGCTCAGCTGCAGCCCATCCATCATAGCCATATTCTTGAAAAAGCCTACCAGCATAAAAAAGATGATCTGACTCATCTTCTCTTTGATATAGACAAAAAGCCAAATACTCAATCTGTGACATATATTTGCACTTTCCTCTTTGTGGATATCCATTATCAGTATTTTGTTCATTTTGCTCCTGCATATGATTTCTTTGTGGATGTGTATTATCATTAGTTTCTTGTTCATTTGGATCCTCTCCAGGCATACAGTCTGGTCTAAAGTCCTCCTCTGGATGAGCCTGATTATATTCCCTATTTTGCAAGTTCAGTTGTAATTGAGGGTGCCATCCAAGTTGTCCTGTAGGAAATAGAAGAACAAAATGGAGGGAATGATACATAGGATGCATTTCATTGATGCATTTAAGTCCTCCAGCATGCAAAAATAGAAAAATATCCTGCAGACCACCTACTTCATCAGTAAAAACTGCAACATGATCCAATGTCTTTACAGGAAGGTTGTATCTCCTTTGATCAGTATTTCCGTCATACCATAAAGCTATTTTATGATTTTGATCTGCAGGAATATCTCTGGTGATTTCTAGAGCTTGTTTATATAAGTGCACAGCAGGATGATTATTATAGAGCATATCCTGCAATATTTGCATTGTTGTCCAATCAATTCTATTGGCAGGATGCTGTCTAGTATTTTGGATGTTTCTCTGCTGTTCATGTTGCTGGCAATACTCCAAAGCCTGAGTGGAATCATAGACATAAAGCTGGGAGTATTTTGGCTGCTGACCTTGAGCAGGTAATAGAGATCCCATAAAATGATGAAGTTCTCCTTGAATTTTATATATCCATGGTGCATTTCCATTATTGATTGCATGAATCTGCCTTACAGGATTTCCTGCAGATTCACCCACAGATGTCATAGATAATGCAGAGTTATATTTTCTGATTGCAGTACAAAATTGAACTGCCTGATCATTATCACCATAATAGAGTTGATGAAGCTCATGTGGAAGATCATGTAGTTTATCCAACTGTATTTTTCCACTAAAGCAGCAACCTCCAAATTTTGGATTAGTATGGCTTGATTTAGCAAGCTTCTCAGATATCCAATGTAAAGCCTTACAAAAACAGCATGCCTTATTCATTGGCCCAAGATTATGCACTTGTAGTTGTTGAGAATCAAAAGGCTGATGTGCTAATGGAAGCTGCTGAATTGGAGCTCTCTGTGGATGGCCATGTTGTACAGGTGTTTGCTGTGGTGGAAGGGAATCAGCTCATCTCTGAGGACATCCACACTGTACAGGTGTTTGTGGTTGTTGTGGAGGATCAACTTGTCTCTGAGGATGACCATGTTGTACAGGTGTTTGTGGTTGTTGTGGAGGATCAACTTGTCTCTGAGGATGACCATGTTGTACAGGTGTTTGTGGTTGTTGTGAAGGATCAACTTGTCTTTGAAGACATCCACATCCTTGTTGTCCTTGTTGCATGTTATTATTAAGTGTAGCAGCAGCAGCTCTAATATCCTCTATTCTCATAGCTGGTGGAGCTGGAGAATTATGTCCTGCTAGATAATGAAGATTCTGTGCCAAAACATTTGCCTGTGCTCAAAGATTATTCAAATTCATAAATGGATCATCATTATAATTAGGGGGAGGTGGAGGTGGAGGTTGTGCTAAAATTGCAAAATGATTCATCCCTGGTATATAATGTTGCTCTTGAGGTAAATTAGGCAAACAAAATGGAATAGGAGGACCATGTTGTGCAGGTACAGGAATACAACAAATTTGAGGACTGGCTAATTGATGGTTTTCATGTTCCTGCTGCCATCTTTGAGAGCAAGGTGTAATTGGATGAGAAGCCCTATAAATTTTATATTAACATATAGCATAAAAGTTAATATTTTACAAAATTACCTACATTAATAGAATAGACAAAGCTTTAATAAAATGAAAAAAAAGAAATGTTGAAGTTATAGAAGCAATATAAACCTATGACATTATTTTGTTAATCAGGCAGCAAATTTTTTCTAGAAAAAATACTGTACTTGTTATAGTGGCAGATCCAGAAAGATCCAGAGAAAAAGTTCAGACAGATTCAGATAGATTCAGATTCAGACAGATTCAGACAGACAGATTCAGATAGATTCAGACAGATTCAGAGGGATTAGAGAGAGCCAAAGAGAGCTGAAGAGATTCAAATAGAGCCAGAAAGAGCCAGAAAGAGCCAGAAAAATTCAGAGAGAGCCAGAAAAGTTGAAGAAAGCATGTTAGGAGAGTAGACTCTCCCAAGGTAGTATAATGATAGTCAACCACGTCAGAAGAGTAGACTCTCCTGAGATAGCACAATTGATTTGATGGAGAGGCAGCACTTTTGGGAGATTTAGGAGATCCCAGTAACTAAAAAAAAGATAAAAAGCAAAAAGCACTAAATAAAGCTCCAGCTGTTCAAAGAGGTGAAAAAAATTGAATATTAGTATGTTAAATAGTTTTATATAATGAACATACATGATTTATTGAGGGAAAAGCGAAAAAATGATAGCAAAACTCCCCAAAAAGGCAGAAAAAAAGTGAAAACCTATAATATTTCTACATTTACAGCAGTATTAATTATCAAAGCACTTAAGGACAGAACTGGTGGAATTCTTTCAGGTACATATTTTGAAGTTTGATTGCTTTTTAGTAGTAGTAGTAGTAGTGAGAAAGAGTAGAGAGAAGGAGCAGAGGAAAGATGGATAGCAAGTAATCTTGATAATAGCACATTTGCTTGCACTGTTATCCACTGATGATCTGATTAGTGCACACAGCCCCTTCAAGATCAAAGCTTCTGTTAGCCAGTTAGCTGTGCACAGCCTTTTGAGTGATTGATTGCTGCTGATCTGAATCCAGCTTTATTTGTACATATTTATTGCTTATGTCAGAAAGGACCCTTTTTTACCCCTTTTCCAACCCTTTTTGCACAACCTCTATTAATATATAGGATAACTCCAAGGAGAAGAGTGTATTAATAAGTCATCAAGAAAGCTGACAATCAATTATGTAATTATGTGACTATCTGTGACATGGTGATTGACCAAGATCACCAAGTCCAAAGTATGCAGGCCACTCTCTTGTGAGTTTCTAATCCTTATATTGTATTTGTCATTGTTTATATTTAGATAAGATTAGATATTTCATTCTCCCTTGTATTAATAAACTTGTGAGATATGCAGCTTGTTTAGGAGCCTGGGTTGAGTCCAGCATTTTGAGCATATTTGTAGGACTATATCTAGACCAGACCTAGACTCAACCTGGACTTAACCTGGATTTTACTATAGGCTATAATGGGTGTAAAAAAGGGTGGACTCTGGGTGGACTCCACCTGCAGTCTGCCTGGATTCCAACCAGATTGGTGGGGGAGTGTAAAGCCCTCACAAATTCTACCTATACTGCTTATTTGTTCACAAACAATGGAGTGTGAAACTATTGAATGCTCTGGATGTTCTCTACTTCAGGAGTCATTTGATTGTGATCTTGCTCATGTTACTCTTATCAAAGGAATTCATTATTACTCTAATGTGCCAGTTCTTTATGGATATTGTTCCTCTTGTGATACAATGCTGATCATGAAAGCTCTCAGTCTTTATCATATGAACATAGTAGAATTTACAATTGACTCTATCTTAATTCAGCAAAATATCCTAAAGCAGAATGGAATATCTGGGTTGACCACAGCTTTTCACAGGCAGTTGTTAATGGAGTCTGCAGCTTTCATGCATCTGCTTCTACATTTGCCTAGTTCTGGAACAATAGCTTCCTATTAGATGAAAATGTTTCACCCCTTACACATCATCAGACTTGGGCTGTTTTTGTCCAAGAAACAATCTGGCAAGTAGCACATGGCTCAAATACAACTTTGGAGCTTCAGGATGGCTTGCCTATTAATGATGTTGCTGGACATGCATTTTCTGCACTTGGTGAGAATGGAATAATTAGAAGTGCTGTGACCCCCTCTTGTAATGAATGCACCATAAGTATAAGAGGACTGTAGATATTATTACTGGTGATGATCTGGCAACTGTAGTTGGTATTCATGAAAACCAACAAGTTCCTATTTTAGCTGGATATGATGCAGATCTTGCTGCTCAAGATGCTGCCCATGCACAACTGGAGGCAGAAAATGAAATGGATATTGGCAACAACTCTTCTGAATTTGAAGATTCACCAGTTAAAATTGTTGTATGAGATGGAATTGTCATGTGACCAACAGTGATTAATTTATAATCATATGCATCTCCAAAATTAATATTTTGATATAGTATTGTGCATTTGAAAACTGTACTCAATCCATTGCTAATATACAACAAGGTGCATTTTGTGCAGAGCATGATATTTTATGTTTTGGATTATGTTACATAAAAAATTGCAATAGTCCAAAAGCAGAGAATTCTGAAACTTGCCAAGCCCATCAACATAATTGGCATTCTCATATTATTAGATTTGGTTGGCAGACATTACTTGGAATTTACAGAATTATCAGATGCTCAGAAAAGGAACAACATATTTGGCTTCCTCAAGTCAACAGACAACAACCAGCACATGATGAAATTCAGGCATCTAATCAGCAACACATAAATTATTTTATTGCACCTTGATTTTATAAATAGCAATTTATGACAGTGTTGTGCCAGAATTGGTGTGGTATTCATAGACATACACTTTGTAGCAATATAAAACCACAATACCTTAAGACAATCAAACTGCTATAAAATACTTACTTCAACATGTCAAAATTGGAACTTTGAGCAAATGCTCTTCTTCTGAGATAAGATAAGATAATATCATGGCATCAAACTACACAACTTGCATTGCCTATCAATGAAGTATAGTATCTCAAGAAGTTGTCAGGGTAACACTAGAGTGACAAGACAACAGACTACAAGACCAAGCAAGAGGAAGGATGAGAGGATAGAGGATAGAGGACTGAGGGACAATGACTAGGATAGTGGAAATTCTGAGAGATTGAAGCTGGGGAGAGAGCTACACTACATGGGTCTTATATACTACTAACTACTTCTAGAATATTCTACCATGTTCCTTCTAGAATATTCCACAACCTTCCTTCTAGAATATTCCACAATGCTCTCCAACATTCTTTCTAGAACATTCTCCAATGTTCTATATCATGGAAATGTTTAGGAAAATAGTGAACCCTGACAGAAGTGATGCCTTGCTTTTTCTTTCCTGCCTTCCCATACTTGCAGTACTAGTAATATTCCATCTCAACCCTGAAACATGCATTCCATCAAGTCTAGAGTCTATAATGAATTTGGTAGTAGTAAAATGCATTAAATCATCAATCCTAGAGGGTCCCTCTCAGCCTCCATTTCTTCTCATTCCCCAATCCACTTTGTTGGCCTTTTTATTAAGAAAGTGGGTTCAAAAATTGATGCGAGTAGAATCCATATGGAAGAGTGTATGACATTCTGTATGCAATTCTTTTGCATGATAGCACATCATACCAATGATTCTTGTGAATAGAATTGGGAGATTTCCCATGCATCCAAGTCCTTGCCTTCTACAGCATAGGATGCTTTATAAATGGACATAAACATATAAGACTCATGTGGCAGATAAATATATATCATACCATCTATGTCCATAATGCTGGATGAGAGTTTTTCCTTGTTGCAAACTTTCAGAGCCCTTTTTTGTACTATGGTTTCTCTTTTCTGTTGCTGAAGTGCAGGTTCAATGACTAAAGTTTATACAGAGGAAATGAAATTAAGTACTTACAACCTTAAATGGAATATAAACACTACATTAAAAGAATGATGTAATAAAAGATATACCTGAAAGATGATAGTATATAAAGGATACAAATAAAAATAAAAATAAATCTTACCTTCTACAAATGATGAAATAATATTAATATTGAATGAAGGCTGAAACTTAGCACACTTACAGTCTGCAATGAAATATTTGTAACTTTCATAAGATAATAAAAACCTAAGAGTACATACCCACTAAGTGTAGTAACATAGCTTGAGAATGAGTAAAGTTCAATGACATAAGACATACCTCCTAATAGGATGGAAGAAATAAGTTCAGCATCTAGGATGAATGATATTATATCTGGTGCTCATACTTCCTAAATTGTGATTAGAAAATAAATATATCAAATTTGGACTTTTCTTGAAAAAAATGATTTATACTCACTTTCTATATATATTGTTGAATATATAACTTCAATTGCAACATCAAAACAGAAAGAATACTCACAACCTATTATTAAGAACAACTCATTACTGAATTGTTTTTAAATTAATAAAATGATTACTTACTGTCATGAACCGTTTATTTTGATTATTCTTTTCTTTTTCTTTTCTAATTACTGGAACAGTTTCTATAATTT
>ML213600.1:749921-910716 GCA_004379715.1 Crucibulum laeve
TTCTCTTAAGTTGATAGTTTGCGTATCGACCTCGGCACTCTCTTAGTAGATTGTGTTGACGTGCCTGACACTTACCCACTGTCACAGAAGAAGAAAATGTTACTTAGTCATATATTGACATGAAGGAAAGCCACTCACTGCCTGTCATTGGATCAGAATGTCAGTGGTTCATGTATTTGGGATGATAAAACCTACTCACTAACTGTCATTGGATCAGAATGTCAGTGATTCATGTATTGAGGTTGTCAAAACACACTCACTCTCTGTCATTGAATCAGAATGTAAGTAATTAATGTATTCAGATTGACAAAATCTACTCACTAACTGTCATTAAATCAGAATGTTAGTGATTAATGTGTTCAGGTTGACAAACCCACTCACTGCCTGTCATTGGATCAGAATGTCACACTGGTTAGTGTTTTGAGGTTGACAAAATATTACTCACAATCTGTTATTGGATCAGAATATCAGTAATTAATATATTGAGGTTGACAAATTCACTCACTCCCTGTCATTGGATTAGTATGTCACTGATCAATGTATTGAGGTTGGTAAAATCCACTCACAATCTGTCATTGGATTTGAATGTCAGTAATCAATGGAGGTTGACAAAACCCACTCACAAACTGTCATTGGATCAGAATATCAGTGATTAATTATTGTGGTTGACAAAACCCACTCACTAACTGTCATTGAATCAGGATGTCAGTGGTTAATGTTATTGATGTTAATAAGATCTGCTCACTCTCTGTCATTGAATCAGAATATCAATGATTAATGTATTAAGGTTGACAAAACCAACTCACATCCTGTCATTGGATCAGAATGTCAGTGATTAATGTATTGAGGTTGGTAAAATCCACTCACCCTCTGTCATTGGATTTGAATATCAGTGATTAATGTATTGTTAAAACCTGCTCATGCTCTGTTATTTAATCAGAATGTCAGCAATTAATGTATTGAGATTGGCAAAGCCTACTCACTTCCTGTCATTGAATCAGAATGTCAGTGATTAATGCATTGATGTTGACAAGACCCACTCACTCTCTGTCATTGGATCAGAATCTCAATGATTAATGTATTGAGGTAAACAAAACCCACTCACAAACTGTTATTGTATCAGAATGTCAGTGATTAATGTATTCAGGTTGACAAACCCACTCACAGCCTGTCATCGGATCAGAATGTCAGTGATTAATGTATTGAGATTGGCAAAACCTACTCACATCCTGTCATTAGATCTGAATGTTGGCGGTCAATGTACTGAGGTTGAAAAAACCTGCTTACTTCCTGTCATTGATCAGAATGCCAGCAATTAATGTATTGAGGTTGACAAAATCCACTCACTCTCTGTTATTGGATTAGAATGTCAATAATTTATATATTGATGTTGACAAAACCCACTCACTAACTGTCATTGGATCAGAATGTCAATGATTAATGTATTGAAATTGATAAACTCCACTCACTCTCTGTCATTAGATCAAAACTTTAATGATTAATTTATTGATACTGACAAAACCCACTCACTAACTGTTTATTGGATCAGAATGCCAAATATTCATATATTGAAATAGAAGGAGATTACTTACAGCCTATAATTTTTAGGCAATGTTGTTCAGCTCTGATTGGATGTATCATCAAGAAAAATATTACCTATTATGAAAGTGATCAAATATTGATATTTCATACAATATGTAGATTACCTTTACTAGCATATACAAATCCTCAAGAATATCACTTATCTCCATTGGCATTTGATTGAGATTCTGTTTTAAATTAAACAATTCCACTTAATGCATTAATCATTTGTTCTTACCAGCATGTTGTGAAATGCTTTCTCAGCATTAGATAAATGTATCTTTAGACTCCAATATATCACTGATTGTGAAGTAAGGCCAGCAAAGGCTGAAATCAGCATAGAATCATTGAGTAAATCCAGATTCTTTGCATTCTCAATAATTCCATTCAAATGAAGCAACCAGCATGTGCTTGCATATATAACAGTGTCATCATTTTTTGAGGCATCATCTTTCCTTGAATATTCCACAATCAATCTTAAGCATCTCACTGTAAGCCTTGTATGACCCTGCTGCATATTTATGCAGAGCTCTTTAGAGCGCTCTTCTGAACACAAATAGTCCCTGAGTGATGTATGAAATAGTCTAACAGGCTCATCATTATCCCTCTCAGGGATCAGAAGTATAGCCTGAAGCCCTAAAAGCATCTGAACTATGTGATATGCTTTTATCTCCAACAATACACTGATAGAAGTAACAGACAGTGGTTTTCCTGCTAAGACTATAACTGCTAAAACTCTGTCAAGAATATGCAGGTCCTTATTTTTTAAAGTCTTGTTTTCTTGCACAGCTGTGGTAATTACTTGATGGTAGACAGGATCAAGTCCATCTGACATATCTAAAGCCTCTTTCAAATTATCATCAGGATGGCCCTTTGCTTTTTCAATAAATGTGACTAATGTAGAGGCAATGATGAATGAGCTTGCTGCATTTCTAGAAAGCCTTTCAAGGTGCTTTTTTGAAGGCCATGGCCTTGGTATACTATGCATCATCCTATATATTTTTTTACACAGCAAAGATAATCTGCTTTCCAAATACTGTTTAATATCTTTTGTAGCATCAAAGTTTTGCAAGGACAGATATTTGATAACTGATTGTGTAGTTGAATCATAGAACTGTTCCTGAATATGTTCTTCAACACGGCTTGTAAGAAAAATCTTGAAAGGAAGCTGAACATCAAGATTATTGCATATATCAACAATAGCCTCAATGAATTCAGATATCAATTCCTTGTCATTGCATTCATCTAGAGCATCAATGATGATAATGATTTTTGACAACTCCAGCCCTGTGGCTTGAATGGGATTGATCAAAAGTTTGTCTAGTTGATAGTATAGAGCCTGTTCATGGAGATTTGGCTCTTTGCTCATGGTACGTATCAAAATAGCCTCCGCAGCTGCATGAAACATGGAAACCTGATAAGCCAAAGTGGGAATAAGATACTGAATTGTACTGCGTTGTCCTGCACCACGAAAAAAGAAAAAGCTAGCAGCAAGTTTTTGCTGAGCTGCATAGCGCTCTGCAATAGTCTGTGAAATGGCAGATTTCCCTGATCCAGCAGGTCCATTGAGCCAAAATATAGGACTGTTGTCACTATCTTCAATCCACTTGTCTATTTCTGCGATCACTTTCAGATGAGTGCCAGGATGGCACCTAGCAACAGGTCCAGGACGTGTATACGATGCATCATCAACAGGCAAAAGGATGCGATATAAATCTACAAAATGAAATGAATATAAAATGTGGTATAAGGTGTTCTCGTACCGAGTGGGCCATTATGATTATTGATATTGATCTGATTTCCTCCAATATCGTTCATGGTACCGCCTGTAACCACAATATTTGAGGCATTTGGAAAAATTGGCATCATGAATAAAGGGATATGAGCAAGAACTTTAAGGTATCTGAGAGCTTGCAAGGTGCAGAAGATGGAGGTTCTGAACAAACAAACACAATATCAATGATCAAAATTGATACCCAGTGCCGGATATCGGATCTGTCAAAGAGCGTGTGATTAGGTGAAATTCTGACTCCGCATCTGGTTCTTGGTGCTCGCACTGTCCACTTTTCGTTCATTTTTGTCACCTTATGCAATGTCCAGTGCTACTAAGTGCTTCTTGCGTAACTATTCCATCATCTAGTCTCATCATTCCCCTAGCAGCATGACATATACTTATTTGGTGCATTGCTTGTGGCTTGTGGCATTGGGTGGGCTCTTAGGTATAGGTATGTCTCTGTTTTCATTGATGCGCAGGACAAGCAAGAATGCAAAGTTTTTTTTATCTGGATTGGAACTTTTGAGTGAATCTGTAGTCCCCTGTTACATCTCAATTCAGCGACTATTTGTCATCACCTCAAAATGGCAGTAGGAGCGGGTGGCAGGTGCATGTAGTGGGATGGAACTTGCTTGCACCCACGGGCTTTAGTGTAAAAAAAACAATTTGCTTGTAAGATAGAGGCACTTCCAGAACAAAATTATAAGATGTTAGGGTAAAGAATGTGTATGTATTGCAAGGCAAGGACCTCCAACTGCAGAGATCACTGCTAGTGCCATGCACTGATCAAATCCTTTGTCTGCTCACAGCGCAGCAGCCTAGTATCACCACATCTTCGCACTTACCAACCTCCCAAAACAAGCTCAGCAGATAAGCACCAAAGCACCACCATTCCACTTCTATTCATTGCTTCTTGTCCCACCAATGGCTCATTGCTGCAAGGATACATGCAGCGAGGTTGTCCTGTGGAAGGTGTGTGCTTGGTGGTGTGACATGTGTGTGGGATTGAGGGAGGAACAGGAGTGAGTTGACTACAGGAAGTATATTGTCCGACAATATTACTTCTTACAGCCAGCTGAAATAGGATGAAAACGAGTTGGATCTTGCACCTAGAACAACTGGTCTGCCTCGCTGATCGACGAGTTCATATCATTTGCTGGATATTTTGTTGTGAGTTTATTGGAACCACAGCAGATTCTATGAATAGTAAGTATAGACTATCTCAATGATGTATGAGAGTGTACCAAAGAGTCTAGAGGGGTGACATGAATCAGGGTTACGGAGTAGAAGTTGAAGTTTTGCGGTCAAGAAACAATCTCAACCCCCCACCAGGAAGACTTGTAGAATTCATGTGCTTTAACAACCCAGAATGCATAAACACCGTTATTCGGCCAGTTGGTTAAAGTTTGACACACATGGCAGAGTGGGAAAGGGGCCCAGCAACGCAAACAGGAGGACAACCACAAGCTGAAGAGGAGTGAGGGACAGACGGCTCAAGTGATAAGAATATGCGGGTGGTCAATGACAGTTATAGAGGATGGTACAGTTAACAGGACAGACAGTATGTAGGGCTGAAGAGATGCAGCGCCTCTGCAACAAGATTATCAATGGAGGAGTGGCCTTTCATCTCACTCTTTCAAGTTAGATTTCTGCTCTGTTGTTGCCCGCCTCGCTCATATCTGCCTTCGTCAAAGCGGCTGCTCTTCACGGACAGTGTTCGACGGTGCTGTGGAATTGGCTGACCCTGTCTACTTACTCGCCTAGAATACCTGAATGTTCACATTGCTACTGTCATCAAGCCTGATCCTCTCACCAACTTGGTCACCAACCTGAATACTTTGAATTGCTCCGGTGCTCAAGCTGCTTACAAGGTATGTATTGTTCTCTGAATATCACTGCACTTCCCCCAAATATGTCCGTGGTCTTTCATAAGCCTACATCTGCAGCGTGATGCAATCAACATCGTTAACCATTGCAAGCTGGCACTGGCAATGATCTGGTTATCTTATCTTCCTCTCATCATCTACCAGAAGTTGAAATTCCCCACTCCTGTTCCTACTGCTACTGCCTACAGCGTCTAATCACCCCACAATGGCAAGATCAGTGCCATAGTGTACGTGCATCAGCTTCTTTACGGCCAATTTACATTGACCCACATTTATTTCTAGATTTACTACTACACATGCCCATCATGAATGATCGTGATTGTTGTGCCATGTTGATTTCTGTGCCCGCTGTTGTAACGGCCATTGTGGGTGCTAGGGGTGGCTACACGCGTTCTACTTTCATAGACATACTCATGAGTATTTCTCCTACTCATTTGTGAAATTTTTTGTATTTGATTTTCTGTTCAATCTGCCGTGGTGATGAGAACAAGCAACCAAGGTGTTCAGGCAAGGATCCCGTGATCATGATCATTTGTGATAGGCACGTGTGTAGTTTACTGGCACCTTGGCTAGACCCTTTTTCGTCAGGTTACTAGAATGATAAAAACTATGGATGTGAGCTGTAGTCTAGAAATTACTATACTTATGTTTCCGTCACATTTTTTTATCTATTGAATACATTTCATGCCTATAAGTTATTGTAGCTATTGATGATCTATTTAATTAAACAAAATTGAAATGATTAACTGCAATCCAAACCGGAAGTGGATAGGATAAAGATCATTGTAGGCGATCGGATGATCGATAGAGACTGTAGGCCGCGTAGAGCGCTGCTAGCCGAGCTACAGTCGCCTACCGTAGACTACGGTACACTTCATCATTACACCTGCCTATGTAGGAGGGGTATACCACAGGCCTATGCGAGATTACACATATACATAGGCCTACACCCCGTTCTCATCATTATGCTCGAAGTTTCACACGGAATATCCTGTAAATACTCCACACCGCGCCACGGCCTGGCTTCGAATTTCAGCGTTTATCATCTCGATTACTGGCTTATTACCATCATTACTCACTATTAAATTCCATTCTGTTCTGCTACGTGTTTATATGAATTTCACACTGTTATTTACACTTACTTCCAGATAAATTCACAGTGGGGTAAATGAATTTCATCTCTTTTGACCACAAAACCACTTCAAAATATAGCGAAAAACTACCTGAATTTCACGTAGTTTATTTTCTTGGTGGGCGAGGATCACATCTGCTCTCTACTAGATTCCGGTAATAAATCATTGGTACCGAATTATGCTCGAGCTGTTATGAATGTCATAGGATGACAATTTTTTAAGTCTTCCAAAGTCGCTTGTGGCGCTCCAACCTGCAATCAAAGGGACCTCATATCAAGATTAGATCATACGATAGCAGCTGCTAGAGGGGGAGTGTCAATATAAATTAATGGATGGCTGTTCAAATCAATTTCAAGAAGTAACATGCATGCTAGGATTAATTTTATCTACTTTCATTCAGGCTCTCATCTTACAAATTCGCAATGTACATGGCTCGATTGTGGTAAGCCTGCCTACACCTCTTACTGTTCGATGACTTCAAGGGAGAAGCTGTTAATGGAAGACGTCTGTTCTAAACAGACTTGAGCTTTCCAGACCTGCCCCTTAAATTTATTGTTAGTGATTTGGTATTTCTGGTATTACCTTATAGGAGAAACTCCGACTTGCCTCAAGCAGATAGTGTATAAGCTCGAACATACATAACATGGCTGCTTCGAGGAGCTGAAGAGAGAGAGAAATATTAATAGAAGACGTCTGCTTGAATCAAGCCGAGCGTTATATATGGGACAAATTGTCCAAACCTTTGCTGTTCGGCAAAAGTTCCAACGGACTTCTGCAAAATTTCAAAAACAAAAGATTTATATAACTTCACTGCTATTTAAACTCCCGAGCAAGCCTAAAACGTTCATAGAACCCATTCGTAACTGTTTTATATGGACCAAGAGCAACTGCCTTGATTGAACATAGTTCTCTCATGGCCATGTTCCATGGAAAACGACTCCACCCCCGACTCTTCATGTTTTGTTCGGCATCGTACTGATAAGCATAAGATGCTCGAAGTCGAGCTAGGGTACTTTGATCCATGATCAAAGACAAGTCCCGAAGCACAGGTTTATCGAAGAATTCCTTGGAGAGTCCGCGTATGATATCCTGTCTTTCCTCAATAGGTAGTGTCGTAAAAAAACACGTACTACCTGTTTGTGATCGGAGGGCGGAACGATGGTCTACATACATGGATTGGACGTGCGCTACAATGGTATCCAGATCCTGCCGCTTGAGTTTGACAAGGTCTGGAGGGCCCTGTTCGGCCCATTGAACTGCTTCTGTCCAAGGCGCTGTGAGCTGGGGATCACAGTTGATTTCCAGTGGCGAGAATACGACATCCATCCGAGCAAGCAACGTTGCAGCCTCTGACTTTGCTGCAGTTCGCAGTGTGTCCATCACGAATGGGCCATGGATATGATCCGAATTACAGCCTTTTTTCGAACGCTTGGGGAGATAAGTAGAATTATCCTTACTGACTTTGGGTTTTTTGCTGTCTTTGGGCTTCCACTCGGGACCACGGCTATTCCCATAATACTCGCGTTTGTCGGCCTCCCATGTCTCCCTACGGATTTTCCACCCAGTCTTGGGACCATCTAACACCCTGCAGAATCTACACAAAAGAAGATGAGTCGTCATGAGAATGGATTTCTATGAAATGCTTTTACTTAGCGGCCAGTTTCACTGTACGAGGGTGACCGTATCCGAGCATATAGATCGCGTTGTCATGCAGCTTCGAATATTTACCAACCATAGAGGTATCTCTGAGACCACCAAGAAGATAATCTTGCATAGCGAGAATTCGTGGAATCGGCTCCAACGACTTTGCGCGTTCCAAGAACTGTGTCCCAGTCTCTGTATCCCGCTCGAACCCAAAATCGAGACCCGGAGGCTCAAGAGAATATTTTTCATCTGCATTTCGGAACAATTCGACGATTGCATAAGCCCAAATTATGTAGGCCTTATCACCGTCATAATCCCCTAATAAGGTTTAGTTAATAAATAATGTTCACAGTAATCTCGAAAAAGGACATGGACCTCCTCCCAGAAAGTCGAGCAAGCGACGATGACCTTTGACCGTACATACAATTACATCGACAAGATTTCGGAGAAGGGGATGCTCCACTGCTCGTACCTTATGCCATTTGGGGGGTTGTGAGGGATTATGTACTTGAAGACAATGTGCGAAACTCACTTTTCGTACATCAGAAGGTACCTTGCATGGATTCCTCGTCATCTAAAAATATGAGGGTTTAGCGATGGTTTTGGCAGAGAGAAAAATGTACTTACCAGCACATCACCAACAATGATATCTGTCTCAAGACCCTCTTCAGTTTTAAAGCAGCGATGTGAAGATTTGATCTGTATTTCATCCTCGTTTAGAACCCCGTAAGGATCTAAAATGAAATAGCATTAGCGTCATCTTGGAGCATTAAGACAGTCATAAAAGCCTTGCCTGGGACAACGAAAGCGCTCGCGCTCTGTTCAATATCTAATCGCAGTTGTTCTGTTCTACTCTTAATACGAGTCTCTACTACTTTGCGCAACTTTTCTCGAAGGATAGGACATTCCTTTGGAGTGAATCCAGAGTCAAGTAATACCATCACCGTCTCCTCTAAAGAGGAAGGGCACCCCGACGTTTCGTCAGCCCACCAGGCAGTGGATCCTTCGCTCGTGGCAGAATCTAGTCGGAGGAGTCCATCTTCGTCATCTTCTTCCATGTCATCATCTTCTTCAGTTTCACGTGCTTCGAATCCGCGAAACCGAGCTTCTCCAGCAATCTGGCGAGCGCGGCGACCAGCGCAGACGCCTCCGGCACGCTCAACATTCCTCCAAAGGTTATACATCGCATCCGGGCCCTCCCAGGTTGTCAAGCCTTCCACTATTTCACCGATACTATTCTTCAAGATCTCAACAAAAACGGCGGAACGGACGCCGTTGTCGTGAAGGTTTACGATAATCTCGGGAGCAATACGAACCGAAGTACGCATATGTGATAGACGCAGCACGTCAACAATGCAATGTGCGGGGTCCATAGGCCCATCACCAGAGTACTTAATTTTGGTTTGAGAAGGGCGGACTTGCATTCTGAGCTTACCGTCGCCCGCATCGCCATCGTCGTGGAGAAGTGACATTCCCTGAAGATACGTACCGTTGGTCATCATCAAAGCCTTTTATGTATGAGATTTACAAACCTTGCATCCGGCACGACGGAATTGAAACGCGGTAGGCAGTGAATCTACGCCCAAGTTGAACCGAATCCACAGATGTACTGCTTTGTTGCTGAGTCCACATCCGTCAGTCATTTCAGATCCGAAGCATACTATACGAGAGATCAATCCTCCACGAAGACATGTATAAACAAACACCTCACCAATATCGTCCACATTTGTAACATCATCTGGGTAGACCATCGGGCCAGGGATAGAGTTAGAAAAACCCAAGGCTGTCCGTGCAGACCATTTCGTCATAAGCTGGTTTGTGAAAGTAAACATTAGCCATTCATGAGTCGCATAGAACGCGTCGTACCTGATTGCCGTTAATAGCAAGAGGATTATGCCAATCACTGACGAGTTGTTCTAATGACATCCCAGGAACGGCGTTCGATGTAAGCCTCCCCGCCTGACAAAGCTCGTTCGTTCTGAAAAGGAAGACACTTTGGTCCTTTGCATAACAAGCACGAAACACATTTCCCCAGATGACAAATGCTTTTTTGAAGAAGACGTTGAGACCGTTGTCGGATTTATGAAAAGTTTGTAGTGGAATCTTGACGCGGATGAATGACCACGATCCAAACCTTCGTGTAAAACGAGAAGAAGCGCCGAGAGTACATCGCTCAAGAGTTATTTTATAGCCGTCGTCTTTGTTACCAGCTAGTTTGGCTCGAAACTCCACTTTTCCGCCGTACCAGTCAGGATAGTTAGGATTATGGCCCAAACCACCGTAAATGTCTTCGGAAAGAGCTCTCTCCTCAGTGTCAAGCTCTTGCCAGGGCGTCTGTACATGTACTTTTTTTGAATAGTCAGCAAAATAAAATTAGCAGATTAACGGACCTTTACTGCCTTTTCGGAAGCAAAGGCGACACTGAGCGCTGCTGATGCCTCTAGTTCGACTTTTAGGAGAACATTAGCTACCTTCGAGGCTGTTTCATGGTTCGTTCCTTTTAAGAGTTCGAGGTGTTCTTCTGTGATTGCACCATAATTCAGACGGTCTAGGCTAATAAGACGAGCAATTTCCCATTTAACACCGTATGGGAGATGTTTTTTCTCCATGAGACGTTCCAGAGCTGAAGAGTGTGCCTAGGATTCAACAGAGTGAGTTGTGTGGACTTACCGTAGTCTAAAACCTGAAACTCACGATGGTGTAGGGTATATAGGGATCAATTGTAGAATCGGTGGTGGTGTGATAAGATTTGGCGGATTTGGTGGATTTAATAGGAACAGCCATATCCTCTGATTCGTTAGAAGACTTGCGTTTCCCCAGGCTCACGAAGGAATTGGATGCCGAATCTGAAGCTTTGCTGGAAACTGGCTGCGTTGGATAAAGTACTAAAGAGTAGCGTTCACAGGTATATTCTCATGCAAAAAAAAAGATCCCCAAAGAGCATACCGTTTGCCTCTTCGTATTCGAGAATGATGTGAGAGATATCATTCTCCCCGTAATCTTCTGAGTCTGTCTACATCTCGAACGCGGTGAGCAAGTTAAATCAAAGGCCGTGCGAAGAGGATGCGAATAACCTGCGAGAGAAGTACCATGACTAATATCGAACCGGTGGGGGAGACGCGTGAACGACGCGAAGGTAGGTCGTATACACTAGTGGGTACGTCTAATACACGCTGCTAGTGTTCACAACGGTTCGAAATAGATGGGATAAGTGGTGGAGGTTCAAGCTGAAAAGACGACGCGAGAGAAAACGGTCAACACGCGTGCGATCAACAAACATTGCGAATCCCGACCGCGATATCACGATCGGTATAGATAGGTCAACTTTATTTAACAGAATCGCATCACATGTGCACCTGGAAATGTCAGAAGTGTGAACCCCTGGAATATTCTTGAATTCGCAGAGGTTCTTATTTGGAAGTAAAATACCATTTGAAGAGAGATGAAGTTCAAATTGTGGACGGCGTGTACGGTGTATACTGTACTTGATCGAAAGTATCAAGCTGATCAAATCACTTCCTTCCATCCACAGTTCCCACACCCAGCGGAACGTGACTACGTGACAGTCGCTCCCGTGTCCGCTCCCCTCTCCCTGCAGCATTGGTTCAGCCAGTGAGCGCAGGCAGCACCTGCGGCGGTATCGCGTACACCCGCTACCTCTTACCTTCTATGCTGCCCCTTCCACGACCACGATTGTTTCATGCAACGACGGTGTCATCCCCGCTGCCCGTTACGCATGGCCGCCCTCCTTGTCTCAACTACCTACCTCTCTGCCGACGCGCAGTTGCTCACCTCATCCCTCTCCCTTCTCGCGCCAATGTTCGATACCCTCCCCTTCCTCGCCTCATCGCTCTCCTCCCAACCCCTCGGCACGCACACCATCCCATCCACCTCACGTACAATGGACTTCCTCGGAGGCACACCAGCGACGAATTACCACACACATTAGCGAAGTTTATTGACTTCTGTAGACCCTGTATACCACGATTGTCGCCTACCCATTCTCAATCGTTTTATGTTGAAACTGCATTCTCACCACTCTCCGGTATACATGGACAGCAGACTCAATACCAGTCGCCAGGGCCATCTCAGCCGTCACCTTCCACTCCTCGTTTCAGTCGTCCCCTGCATAGTGCACCCTGCGCGTTGGGAAATTCCGCCCTCTTCGCTCAATCTAATCGACCAGTCTATACTACCCCCGCACCCCGCCCGCTTGCTCCTACATCATCTGTGATCTGGCGAACCAGTGTATGGTGCAAGAACGCCCGCGGCATACGCTGCAGGTGCAGGTGTTTGCGATGGCGCAGGGTGTTGGAGAGGGGGCTTTTGGTAGTGCGTTTCATCTTTTACTTTTCCTTCTGGATACCATGCTGACGGTGCTAATCAATTCGTAGGAGCGAATAATGGGTAGCATGGAGGTAGGCAGAGCAGGGCTGAGAGAGAGCATGCATAGTGTGTTTGCTGGATGCGCGAATCTCCTGTACATGCACGAACACCAGCGCATACGCCAAGCACCACGCCACGACGTAGGAACGCCAGTGCTGCACCGTGATCGCACAAACGCCCACTGTTGACAACGATGACGGCCAGCATCAAACCCCCAATGCCCCTCTTTGTCGCAGCTAACGAGGATGACGAAACGCACAATGACGACGGCTGCACATAACGATGGCAAGTACCACCCCTCGGTCGCAGCCGACGCCGGCGACGTACAGTGATGGCCAGCGCCACCCCCAAAGCCTTAACGACGATCGACAGCACAACAACACGCGACACACGACGACGACGACGATGCACGATGTCGGCCAGTGCCACCCACACAACTGCAGCCACCTCCACCCTCCTGATCCGTCGCAACAACAGTCAGCGGATACCAAGATCTCCCAAATATACTAGCTGACCATATCCTCGCCCCTCTCTCGGCTACTTGCTCTGGTGCTACCATCACCGCCCACCGCCCTCATCTTCAATGTGATTCCCATGTGCCCACCCGTTAGCCCAATCCCTTCCAGAGCTATGTATGTGCCTGCGACAATAGGAATCAGGCCTGGGTCCAATGTCGCATGCAGGTAGCTCTCATAGTGGTTCCTCAGCACTCAAGGTGCGCAGACTATCTTGGAATCGTGCCTGGGTCCAGGTGCCAGTGACGCAACATCTTCCTGCAAGCCATTTGAGACTGCTAAATCCAAGAGCAATTATGCCTCGCTAGTCTCCGACCTAGATTAGAGTATAGTTTTAAAACCTACCTCCCTTTTTTGAAACGCGACTTGATTTCCATCTTAAACGTCTTTTCCCTCTATCTCATCTTATTTAAGACGTAAAAGACATCTGAGATGAACCTGCCCTTTCGCTGATGCGGTCAGAGTGGTCGGAGTCATGGTGTTGAGCAGCAAAGGACTATGGCTGACAAGAGAAGACTTCGACATGCTACCTCGATTCTTACGCTTCCTGCTTCTACCATTCTAGACCAGGTGAATCACAGCGAGAAACCTTTCTGCTAACGGAAATGCAACTCAAAGAACAAGAGCGAGGCAAGTTAGAAGAATCTTCTAGGCAACGAAGAATGGTGCTCGGGTTCTGGAGTGGTTGAAAAGTGCTCAAGTTTGAAGTCATCGGGACGTATGAAATGATAGAGTTGCTACGTGCGCCGTCGATGTTATTAATGGGTCTAGAGTCTTATATTTTTGCTTAAAAGGTAGGAGACCAATTACTTCTATACCAAAGAGGTACCTTGAGATGCAGCAACATGGAAATAACCCACCTGGACGAAATTGATATGCGAATTATCGTAAGTTCAATCCTTGTTAACACGTTACCTGGACACACCACTGACTATGCCTTTCAGCTCCCGAGTGCGATGAATATGTAGGTGCAATCTTGCAGAAATATCATGATGACGGTATAACCAATCGTGATACCGTTTCTGATCCACTAGACTCCTGGAACTGGGTATTACGATGTCGTAGGTAATCACCCTAATCACTGAAAGCCTTGTAGCATCGTAGATAATACCATTTGAAGAGAAACAAGGTTCAAATTGTGGGCGGCGTATCTTGAAAGATGTTGAGGATACGAATTTTCTTGATGTACATTGTCGAAACGGCTTATTGTGAGAGGTCGCCGTTTCAGCGGCCGGAACAAATCGATTGAATACGGCGATTCGTAAATGATCGGCGGCGCCACACGAAAGAAAAAAAAATTAACATCTACGTACACTATACCGCATCGATAAGTCCCTTAAGCCACTAGAGCATGGGTTTATTTTACAAGTACGCAATGTCTGTTACCGAATCTGGAGAGAGAATCAGTACAGAATTGGAGCAAAATGGACAAAGGAGCCGTAACCATCCCCTCAGCTTTCCGTTCTTGACCTGGGCCCAAACGGTTCCTTCCGGTGAAGAAAATGTACCAGAGAGAGTTACCAAGTCTGGGGTTTCATCGAGGTCCAGAAAGGAGCCCTCCAAAATGTGAAGTTCGCATCATACGGGATAAAACACGTAAAACAGGGGCCTGTGGCCTGTTGCACTTGAATAGCTCGTAAATCTAATTTGGAACTCACATAATGAATCCTACGACTGCTCAAACACCCGTCTGGTTTCTAGTAAAATAAATAGCATCTATAGGCCTGAGGATACGTGCAAACGTGTCGGAATGGCAAGGAGAACCGAACGATGATGAAGGAAGGAAGGACGCGTTATTTGGCTTTATTGTTGTGCGGTAGACAAAGCTATGATCAGCATCGGCCCGATGCTGACATATTTAATCGCCGAGTCAAAGTACTCTCGAGTCATTTACTTCAGCTCGACTAAGCTGTCTTCAGTGACAATCTAACTGTCCTCCACGAACATATTTCGAATCCATTCGCCATAAGAGTGATTCAAACGTTTCCGAAATTCATCCGCGGATTCATGTACATTCGAGTACGATGATCCATGGCTACTCGCTGTTTATCCTACCATCTCCCCGACTCGGGAGGCAGTGTTCCCAGGCTATTAGTATATGTCTCTAGTCGTTTTAAGTTTAACGGCACAAAAAGTAGCCTAGTTGCCTCGGCGTTTGCGTAAACAACGCTTGTTGCAATTTTCAGTCATATCCAAAGCTAGCTGCATTTTGACAATTGTGATTGCGGCAAAGTGAGGGCACGATGTTCCTGGACATTTACACAGACACTAGTGCTTACGGTAATACTTTCTATCGCGTGCAAAGTAAGCTCCATCAGGAGAACCAGCCTATTCAAAGCTGTGGCAGTTTTAGTTTCCAAAATTAGCACGCTTCTCTCAAGGATCGCCGGAGGCACATCCTCCGTGCACATCCTCCGTGCACAGCGCAAGACTCCATCTTTGATGCCACAGGATTGATAGTTCACTGTTGCTCTAGTCCGATCTTATCCAATTCTTATGAAAGATAGATATGATCTGATGTATTCACCAGAGTCTAATGCGGATGGATGGATATATGTACAGTGCCATGATACAACTACAATATGCAGGGTTCGTAAAATATGTACTAGGAATAAATTAGAATAAGAAAATTAATGCCCAAATGAAAGTCCTCCAAAGGATGAAAATGCATTATGCCCGGTGGTATCTGAAACGACAGGATCCAGTGACAACTTAAATTGTCATCGATCGGGCCTTGGAAGTGGGCCTCTTCCAGTCAGTGAAAGAGAGGCTAGTCGGGCGCGGAGCCTTCTCTGCAAGCGAGTTAAACTTGCCGACAACACTGGCCAAACGGAGATCTCGGCAGAAGTCTTGGAGCCGCTTGGCCGCCACTGCGCGTTCTTCGACCTCCTCCGCGCTGGGAGTTGATGCACCGTCAGCAGCTGTGATGGCAATGTCAATCCTTTTCAGCTTGTCGTAGAACTGGGGGCCACGCTCTACACGTCTGCTCAAGAAGCTCTCGAGCGCCTCGCACATGTCGACCATATCATCTTCGTAGCACTGCAGTGATAAATTCTCGATGGGCGACCCAGCGAGGTTTGTCATCGTGTCCACGACGCTGTCGACGGGGAAGAAGGGTGTAATATGCAACTTGCGCAGGCGTTGCAGGGGTGTGGCAGCTGGCTTCGCAAAGACCGAGTCAGAAACAGCGGTTGTGAGCGAGAACTCGTCGATGGTGCGGCCGACCGTGGACATGATGCGCTCAGTACATGCACTGTTGAAATCCTCGTCTTCGTGGTAGCAGCTGCCCAGATCCAGGACCTGGAGGCGACACGCCACAGGGGTGGTAGTCCAGCGCTCATCGCCTAGGTGAGTATCGCGGATGGTGAGCTTGCGCAGGTTCGGAATACGGAGTAGCGAGGGGAGGCAGAGCTCAGATCCGAGGAGCGGATGGTCGGGAATGTCGTCATCGCCGACGACAAGCGGCACATAAGGATATGCCCCCTCAAGTTCCGGCGCGTGAAGTTTGGAACGCGAAATCCGGTCCAAGGAGAGTTCCTGCAGGTTCTGCACTGAAGCAGCAATGGAAACCACTAACCGCTCGCTCCTAGAGGAAAAATTATTAGATACCGCACGCGTCGGGAATAAGACTCATACTTACAAAGGGTTACTGTTCTCCTCTCCGCAGTTTGCAATAGTGAGATGTTTCAAGTTGTTGAGGAATGGGAATGGTGCAATGATACTCTTGTCCAGAGAACCCGCCATTTTCAGAGTAAGCTTCGTAAGGCGAGAGCATGCCGAGAGCAACGCAATTACACTGTCGGTGCGAGTGCGAAGTAGAATGTTGACCTCGCCTTCCTCGTTTTGGGTACATATCTCGAGCTCTTGGATATGGCTGCAGTAGCTACGAGGTACGTTTTCTAGAAATTTCTGGAGCGCGTCATAATTGTTTAGCTTGACAGTCTGATAGAAATCTTTCTGTTAATTCGAGGAGTTTCAGCTCATCAAGCACACCACGAACCTTGAACGTTGCCGGTACGCATGCCTGATACGTCCTCTGGTCGACCTGCGACATAGATTTGACGTCCTCAGGCGCGAGCGCGTCCACAATTGCCAGCTTCATCTCGGTTGGGAGGTTGCTCCATGTGCAAGAATTGAGGGTAGCGGACATGATTATCGTGACGAGGTTTGGAGTATAAGTAGATGAAGTAGATAGTTATAAGATATGCTGAGCGAGGTTTTCAGAAAGGAGGAGCTGATGAGATCTGAAGGGACAGAACAAGGGACTATTTGAGTCTTCTTCACTTCGTCCGAAGTCTTCGATTCGACCTTGTCGGATAGAAGGAGATTTGTACATATTTGGAGATGAACCTTTGACCAAATATGTCGCCAGGTCGTTGTATACGCGTGATGTGTGTGATGCTGTCAACTTCCATCTAAAACCTGTGCTTCAGCCGCTGTGGCCATCTCAGCTTCTCTAAATGTGAAACGTCTCCATGATATCGACATGATGGGTCTCTAGGTTAATCTTACATCACTGACGACTTCTCTGCATCGCACTGGGAAAAGGTATGTCGAACGGAAGTCTCGGAAGACAGAATTTCACCTCAGTCTTCTCTGATGTCCCCGATCCGCGTCTTCGTTCTCCGAACGACTCCTGCGAACTGCAATGACTGGACTTTATTACTCTCACTCGGGGGCAAACATCCACCTGAGCCCAGCTTAGGCCTTGGGCCTTGGAATAAATTCAAGTGTTCAACACGTGAATGATACGGGGCTCATGATATGCCGACGCTCACGGAATTACGATTTTGTAAACGCCTGTCATCGAGGGGTCTGTCTGGATACCATTGACAATGCCCAAACGAAATAGTTGATGGTCCGGGGACGATGGACCCCATGTTGGTGCCGCGCCGCCGCGCCACCGCTGATTATTGCAGGGTACGGTCACAAATTTTAGTTTTGTTCCGGCATTAGAGATCCCAATTGCAAGTTCCAGGGAAAACTGGTAAGGGTTATCATGTAAGCTTCCCCTATTGGCTTTTGTAAACCCGTCAAAACATGCTTTCTTTTTCGTAGGCAGGTCTTCTAGAAGAAATGAGGTCTGGAAAGTTTTCAAGCTATAAATTTTCTACCGGATAAGCTTTACCCGAAACAACTATTACCTCTTATTCACTACGGCATTCGGGGATGATCTTTCATACAATAGTAAGTACATAGGGATCACTAAGAAATGGAAGGCTTATGATTGGTCGAAATTAACACAGAAACTCCATGTAATATCAAAATAAAAAGTGCCGAAGCACAGTTCATTCCAAAGACCCGTCTCTAATATTAAACACCGGCGATATAGATTATGTTCAAACCAAGTATGGTAGAGGCGGTCATATATAAAGGGTCTCAGCCAGAAGATTCGCCAAGAATTAAAATCTTTTTGGCTTATGTGTGGTTAGGGAGTATTAAATCATATATTATTTTCCATTATCCTCTAACTGTGCTTTACATGAGCACAAGGAGCTTCTTACAAGTCCTAGCAAGAACCAAGTGGGAGATTATAACTTCACCTACGTTCCTTCCGACGCGCACGGGCGCTAATTTCGCCGATCTTATCGGTTGATATTTTTACAAGTTCAGCAGTAAGGAGAATCGGTGGGGCGTTGTTGCGTTAGTCTAGGACTAATTGACAACGTTTAGGCGTTCCTAATTGTACACATCTAAATCATGGGTGCGATCTATCGCTATACCTGTGAATAATGCTTACAGTTTATCGTAATGTTGAGGGTTATGCTCGAGACCTTCCGTCGATAGCTGCTTTTGGTGTGCTCATCAACTTTATTTGCTTTTTTACAATCTACAAGTTCCGCGTATAGATATGCTTGATGAAATTAATGGCGCTGGCTCACGCCCCTCGCGCACAACTCCTCGACTTTTCGCGCGGCCTGAAGATCGCTTCTAATGACTTTAGTTGACGTCATAACAAGTGTTGTGATCAATCTCTTCATTTTATCCTATGAATGGGATTCAGCACCACCTTGGGTTATAGCCCTGGAGTATCACACAAAATTTGATGCTTTTGTTATTCAATACTGTGGATGAGCGGCTGAAGACTGAAAGAGTGCAAAAGTGCTGGGTACAGCTGATCGCTGTGCATCTGATAATGGTCCGGTATCGGGATGATGATCCCGATTCAGTGTGGGGAAATTCACCAAGGAACACAACGGATGCGAGCGTATGCGTCGGGCTATTTCTGTATCGATCCACTCCTCCGGCAATCTTGTCAAGATAAAGGATATACACAGGTCCTCCCGAGAGCCTCCGTATATCCGCGCCCTCAATAATCCGCCAACTACGATGCGCTTGCGAGCATAGTTGATGCCGGATGCGCATCACCCTCACCCGCCCACTCAATTAAGTACTAAGCCCATCCATCGAGCGACGATGACGGAGAGGCGGAAATAGTCTGTATATGATCGTGCCACGCTGATACCAACTACACCGGACCTGTCAAAATGAGTCTTACAAGGTTGTTCCGTTCGTGGTGGACGGAGAACGTGGTCTGAGGGCGCCCTGATGCGCACTGCGTCACAATGATCCCGCGCCCGAGGTCCACGTGTAAAATGTTATTGTCGCTAAATAAAGGCCATCATCATTGGTCACTAGCTTTTACTCACACTTCTGAAGTGTAGATTTGATTTCTTCAATGGCGAGCGGATATATGCAAAAGAAAACTGTTCAAGATCGAATTCATCCCAGCAACTATGTACTTGCTAACCATCTTGTATTATATATTTCTTGCGAAAACTATTTCCTTCAAGACACACGTACGAATGTTGATGATAAAAATGACGCACGATTAACGATTTTCATATGGAGCCGGTCGCTAAATCACCACCACTTTTTGACAACCGTAATAACTGACCCATAATTTCCTTTTTCCTTATTCCTCTAACGAAAACGTTTCTTTTGATGAAAGGAACAAATTGGCTAGAGCATTTAAGAAAGTACCCAAAACTGATGGACTTATTAAAAAAGTACATATGACATTGGCCACTACCTGCCAAATGTCAGAGGACTTGCCTAATTTGGTAGGACCCTGACCTCAGCCAAAATCTTTCTTAGGTTACGAAAAGACCTTTTTTGACAGAAACTGCACAAATTGTCTTCTTTGTCGAGTCGCTCATACTTCATTCCATGAAAAAGAGAAAAATCGTGTGATTTTCAAAAAAAAAATTGGCCACTATCAAAAAGTGGTGGTGACTTAGCGACCGGCTCCATACGTGATGGGATTCCGTCGGCGTGTACTAATTCTATCATAAAGACTTACAAAGAAACTGCTATTCACTGCTATTACACAGATTTCCAAAGGCAAACGAGTACAATATGACCCAGCACTGCCAATGCTGACACACAGCCATTTTCCTTCATTTTTCAAAAATTCAGCGCCTAAATTTACTTTGACAAGCCCGACATCACCTTCATGCTATTGCAAATAGAAAACTCTTGAAGCCACACGTACGGATGACATATAGATCCCTACTAGCAATAATTACGAGTCTCCCCAAGATGACTTGCCGATTGCCTTGCGCTCTGGCATGGCTTCAAGGCAGTTATATTAGTATTTTTTGAGTTAATCATAAAAAATTGTGTAATTAAATATGGAATTGTAAATATGATTGAGGCATTGAAGCTTAAGCCGTGCTTGACATATATTTTCAAGCAAAGCCTTGCCTTCGGTAAAACACAGGGTCTATGATTAGCGGTTTGTTTATGCTTAAGTTTATTTAATGGTCATGCCGCCGGAGTATGCCGGCCATAAATTTCAGGTCGCCGAACCGCAAATATCGCTGTTGCCACTTGGCAACGAAATTAATTGGTGCATACATGTCAAACTAATGTGAGAAAGAATTAATCACATCAAGTCTTCACAATTTCTGTACGCTTCTGCTTTGACTTTCAAATACTATTCCATCACAGAAGACCGTTCAAAATTTGGCGTCAGTTTCCGCGCCACACCTGCGGTACCCGGGGAGGAGATCAGCCAGCATTCAAGTCAGACCCAAGTGGGTATCAGCCATGGCATGTGCATTCGCCTTTCGGTTCCCAGGTCATGTATGATCGAAGGCGCCTTTAATGGTATCGGCTTATGGGAAATTGATGGAGGCACGTCAAACCGAATTATATACTTGGACATCCCATGTATATTCTTACGACAACGTCTTCTTCTCCCGGACATCCCACCTCAACATTGCACTGTTCAGATCTCCCAACTGGTCCTGAAGAAATGCCAACGAAGGTACTCTCGAGAGAGTCAGAGAACGACCCTATCAGTTTCGCCCTCAAGCCACCTCTGGACGAAACGCCTGCAGACCGTGAGGTCCGGCTGCGTCTGGAGAAGGAGGCCAAACACGTTTCTGACGCGATCGATGAAGAACTCGATAGACAACGCGTAGCAGAACGACGGGGTCCAAAACCAATCAAAATTTTACTTCTTGGTGAGACTCTATCTTCCTAGCGACGCTTTTTGAACTCAGTGCGTGACAGGCCAAAGCGAATCTGGTGGGTGATTTTCACGAAGCGGTTGAATGCTTTAATGACTCTTTTGGAAAGGAAAATCAACGACGTTGAAAAGTGCGTATGATTTTGGCTTTGATCTGCATCTTATTCTAACATGAACTGTTAAGATTTCCAGCTGATGTATGAGCCAAAAGTATTGAATTCCTCTCTTCCTCATTCCTAATTCATTTTGATAACCCGTATTTCTAATAGGCCTTTCGCACCGAGAGAGCTTCCTGGAGAGCTGTGATCCAACTCAATGTTGTTCGTTCTGTTCATCTAATTCTTGACGCCATGACTCGCGTTCAGAAGAATACCAGCCCTACTTCCTCTCGTGATACCTTAACCGACTTTCCACCACTTACTCCGGAACTGCTCAAACTCAAACTCCGGTTAGCTCCTCTGCTCCAAGTCGAAGAAGTTCTCATTCGCCGTCTCACTCCGGTCGGCTCTGGGGAGACTGAAGCCACGCAACTGGTCTCATATACTGAGCGCTCTAAGAATTATCTGAAAGAGGTAGCCGTTAACTCTGCTGCTCATTGGAAAGACGCTTTTGCCAAGCTCGTCAGCAGCGACACCGAAAGTTTCGACAGTCAGCATGCTATTGATTTTGACGATCCTAATGACCCAGGAATCGTCCTCAATGCATGTTCTGAGGATATGGTAAAGCTTTGGAATGATCCATTAATTCAACAGCTGTTAGAAAAACAAAATCTTCGAATGGAGGAAGTGGCTGGTTTGTGAGTACCCTATGGTTCTCACTTCGTCTTCTCACTTACCAATAAAACTAGCTTCCTGGATTCTCTTGAACGCGTAACCAGTACTCACTATATTCCAACGGATGGTGCGTTTTTTTCTCAAATGTTTATGACATTGATTTGACTGTTGGATAGATGATATCTTGCGTGCTCGACTCAAGACATTGGGTTCGACAGTCTTCGAATGATTTTTTCTTCTCTTCACTAAAATTCTGATGGCAGGTGTCACTGAACACCGCTTTAAAATTAGCAGTGGTAAGCATATCTTCTCTACGACATCTGAATATCACTGTAACATTCTCTGAAAGGTGCGGGAATAAGTCGAGATTGGCGAATATTCGACGTTGGAGGTCATAGGTCCCAGGTATGATCTTATTCGCAATTTGCTCGACTGCATGTTGACCCTTATCTGTTGGTAGAGAGGTACGACTATCATTCAATTGGAAGCTGGAGAAACGGCGCTGATAGGCGGAATTTCCGCTTCTCCCGATAGCCTTTTGGGCGCCTTATTTCGACGACATGGATGCAATCATATTCCTAGCTCCCATAAGGTGAAAACATACCATTATCCGTCTATTAATAACGGCTCTTCATTGATAATGTGCCTCTCTTGCTTAGCTGTTTTGATCAAGTGCTGGCAGAGGACCCGAAAGTAAACAGATTGGTGAGCGACGTTCTTCGACTTCTATAATATAAATTTGACCGTGGGTGGCTTTATCATCTCTTAGGAAGACTCGGTTAAACTATGGACGACCATTGTTTCCAACCCCCTGCTCAAAGACACGAACGTCATTCTGTTTTTGAATAAGATCGACATCCTTCAGGCGAAGCTTGCTTCAGGCATCAAGCTATCGGATCACGTTGTATCATATGGCGACCGACCCAATGACTTCGAAAATACATCAACATGTATGTTTTCTTCCCTTCCATGCGCCCGATGTCCAGCGTTGACACGAATTTGATAGATCTACGAAGAAAATTCGGTTCGTGAACGGTTTCCCACCGCGCTTTCGGTTATTGCTGCGTACTAACTAAGTATCAATATCAGCCGGGATCATGAAACAAAGTTCTCCCTCATCACGCGTCTTCTATTGCCATCTAACCGCGGTTACGGTACGTTCTCATGTCTTATAGATCGGGAGTGCTTTTAATAGATTTCTATTTTTAGGACACCAAATCGACTAAAGGCATAATTTCTAATGGTCAGCTCGTGCCTTTATAAAAAAATTATAAAATTAGTGACTGATACATCTCACAGTGAAGGATATGATAATGCGACAGAACCTCGCTGTAACGAATCTCATCGTAACGTAAACAGCGACGCGAAATCTGCACAGTTGAAGCTCTTACTCAGTTCGTAAACGCTCATGTTCACCCGGATACAGCTGCCTTTGAGTCTCGTTCCAAGATCCGATTAATCCTAATACTGCGTCGACAACGTTAACCTACTTTTAAAGTTTATCTATTGTATCATGTATTCTGTACTGGCTACGAAAATTCTGCATTTAACTTTATACATCAAGATTAATCGTATACAGTACAAGGAAGGGTTATTGTTCTAAATTCAGAGCCTTAGTAACAAAATCTACAGTAAATCAAGCTCAATCCTGATGAAAACTGAGAACTCCGAGCAATACTGACCTAGTTGCGCTTGGGGTCCGTTAGTGGAGAGGACGAGAGTTCTCAACGGCTCTTGGGGCCACTCCGGGTAACATTCACCTGCTGGCTCTTGGGTCTGAGTGTATATTGCCGTTCATGCACCATCCGCCGCTTGGGGCAAGCTAATAAGTTCACTGCCAAGGTCCGCGTCGACTATTTCCGTAGAAGACGCACTGGGCGTCCAGCTATTAACCCTTTTCGATTCCCACCACAATCCCGGGCGGCCCCCACCGTTGATGGACCTCTCCCACCTCACCTCCATCTGACCACCAAGTAAGCCACGAGTTCCAGCGAGGGCTGGGTTCCAGACTGCAGAGCCTATGGGATGGGCGGCGTCGTCGGTCTCTTCGGGAAGACCCTCAGACGATGGTATGTGGAGTAGGAAGAAGGGAATCGGCGAAGACTGGGCGCGCAGCAGAGCTGATTTGGTGAATTGCGACTGCGATATTAGCAGTGCGACAAGCGGGAATTGGTTCTGTTGCTGGGAAGTATCTATGGGAGATGATCCATCCAGCCCAGCAGCCGACGGTCCTGGGAGTACGGTCTTCGACATAGCCATAAACCTGTACATCACGCCCTCCAATTCCCGCACGTATTGTGGGCCCATCTTTTTCTTCTCCGCTTTACATTGAGCTATAACACGAACACGGCTTCGAGGTTGTAAATCCAAGGCTGAAGCATTCGGAGTGCCCGTAGGCTCTGTACCCGACGTGAGTGGTGGCAACCACCACCATCCAACGAGATCGATTCCGCCGTCTTCTTTACCTCCGACGCGCTTTAGAGACATAGATAGGTGCTCTTCTAGGACCTTTAGAGACTTTTCTTCGAATGCGGTCCCGCGATGGACGGTAGAAAGACGTGTAGCGTTGCGGGCATTTGTGGTTGAAAACGGCCGTGTCAGCTGGCGTCGAAGGGCCGTCGACGCCCCATTGAGCATAAGCGTGGCACTAGTTGTTGACTTGGAAGTAAGTCTGCAAGAGTAGTAAAATTTGGGAGGTCAGTGGCCACTGACCACTGCGAATTCGTGGTTGAGCGCAAAGTTGCACGTACGACCGTGACGGTTAGCGAAATGTTATATTTGGTAACAAACATGATCGCCGATGCCAACAAACCAATTATTTTCGAAGCTCGCACTTTCACGATTCGTGGATAAATTAATTACAATGGACTATATCATATCCATCAGTTGATGAGGCAGAATGGCTATATCCCCACGACATCCTTCAGTATCATCTCCGTGGTCTCCCATAACTCGCGCGCCAACTCATCCCTCTTAGCATTCTGGCTGATCTTGCCACGCTTTCCAACAGGCTCAAGATACACACCGGCCCACTTGTCCGGCTCCTCTCTTAGCTTCGGGCTCGCAGCAGCAAAGCATGAGGTGTATGCACCCTCTTCAGGAGTCAGGAAGAAGATCCCCATCACTAGAGACGCGAGAAGAGGAATAGGAGTGCGACTAGCGAAGGTGTTCACTGATCCTGGATGGATGGGGATAGAGAGAATCCGGGAGGTCGAAGGAGAGGATGAGAGTTGGCGTTGGAGCTCACGGGCGAAGAGGATGGAGCATAACTTCGTTGCACCTGATGAAGAGAGGTTGAAAGGTTGAACGGGAAGGAAACAAGATGGCGCGCACAGTAACGAGACCAATCTGGCCATGTGTTATTAGGGAACTCGTCATTGAAATCCTTCAGGTCGCGAAATTGTATGTCTGGATTTGTAGCGCGTGATTTACCGTGTGCCATTGAGGTAAGCTGTAAATCGATGCACATTTAGGGAATGGCTTATTATTAAACACAAATGGGCATACTGTGACAATTCGCACATCCGAGTCCTCATCTTCAAGTGACGTCTTAGTTAGCAACGGAAGCAGGGTGCGCGTGAATACGAAAGGGCTGAAGTGACTATCATAGGCACAAGTGCGTGAGCATTGAATTGTAAGTGTAGAACGCGTGCGGACGCACTTGACTATCATCAGCTTGGATATCCCATACTTCGTAATTTCGAAAGGTCCAGTGAGCCTACACAAGTGCCATGAGATGAATGATTTAAAGAGTGGAAGTTAATGATCACTACTGGGTAGCATTATTAACTAAAGGACTACAGTCAGTCGGCTGGTCTCGAGTACACAACGATGAAATTCACTTAAGATGTCCAATCTTGATTCAAGCGTCATGAATTCCTCTGCTGCACTCTTCGCCAATTTCGGGTCGCTGAAATCCACCTTTAGCCAAACCACCTCGCCGTATCCGGGGCCCAGTCCCTCTGTTTCTAGTTCGGCGATCGCAGCAGCTGCTTTCGCCTCATCCCTGGCACCTAGGTAGACTTTGGCACCCTTTCGTGCGAGAAACTTGACTGTATGATATCCAATTCCGGTACTGTTGGCAGATGACGAGAGTAAGTTGAAGCTAGACAACTAGGAGGCAAAAGTAATACATACTTTGCGCCCGTAACGAGCACCACCTTGCCTTTTAGGTCTCGAAGGTCTTTTAGAGGATCAAAGCTGTTTGCTTTCCGCGATAGACAGCCTCCTATTTAGTTTGAAAATCGATGGCGTATCTTGGTGTCTTAAGAGGCCGAGAGTTTGCGGGTGGGGGTTCTACTTCTCGTAAAGATACTTATAGCATAACTTCTGCGACAAATATAGATCTACATCTTCCTCCACTTCTTCCTTCAGTTAAGTTGGACTAAGGTGGGAATCAAAGATGATAGAAAGGCGAGCGTGTTATGTTGACACTGAGACGCAGTTTTCGATGAAGGTATCAGAAGGGCGCTGCTGGGCTTATCAGGACCAAGATTTATAACTGCCATTAGTGTACTATAGATAGTGTGTATTCTGTTATATGCGTAAGTATTCAGTGGATATTCAGTGGACTCTGACTACTCACGGATAGCAAATCTCCGCCCCGCAGTTCCGTCACTGGCCCCACTTCGCGATAACGTGACAAGGCTGTCAATGGAGAGTGCATGATTTGAGCAAACCCCGGCGAAACATTGTGCGTGGACGAGTCGACGGACTAAAGCAGCTGGATAGACATGAGCTCGTAGTGGTATTGAGTGAGGCACTGAGCACGCCTTCAGCGTTTGCCTCCCTGGCTTTCCTAACATGAATACGTCACGCGTCACGTGGAACCAGCCACAAACAATTAACAAATGACACTAAATTAGAATTTGCCGACGCGCCTCAATTTAAATCTCAACCACCACCGCACACACTTCCTGGTCGTGTAACTTTTCAAGCCTTCCACAGCATGGGCGACGCGCCAAAGAATGTGCTCGCAATAGCGAGAAAGCAGCTTGGTTTGTCAGCGGTGAATTGTAGACGCGAATCTGAAGTGTTGAAAGTTGTCTAATGAGTGGCGTGTGTCGCGTTTTCTAGGAGGTTTTAGTGCCACAATTCTACATCAATGAGCTCAACATCCATTTCATGCTCTACCCGCACGACGACAATGTGAGTTCAGGCATATATCTACTAGAAGCGCCGAAGAAACTAAAATAGCCGTCCTAGTTTCGCGTGACATTAGAACCGAAGCGCGGATGTCAGTGTTCCATTCACGTACTAGTTTTATGACGCGCATACAGCTGACTGAATGATAGATGGAAAGGTGACCTGCCTGGAAGAAGGCTGTGGAGGCGTGTCGATCCCTCTAAATGAACGCTTCAAGGTTCCAGATAGAGGGAAATCCGACGGGCTTGGGTCATTGTCTCCTTATCGCGTAAGTGCCTTGTTCGTTCATCATGATCTTCTGGTATTGATTAATATCGTAACTTGATAGCTTCACATTGCAACCCACCCAACCCACGCAAAGAACCGCCTCGCACGTGTCGAAGCACAGCACGAGACATCTACCGTTGTATGTTCACCTCCTAAAAAGTTTTTCTGCGCGCTTATCAACGCTTGTTCAGACACCTTCGTCAAATCTTAAACGCCTCATTAAGAAGGAAGACGGTGGGAGCCTCCTGAACCTCTTGGACACTAACTTTTCCTTGCCCGCACACAGCATGGTAAAGCAGGTTGCAGGGGCTCCGATTATTCCTGCCTCTGCACCTGCAATCCAACGCGTCTCCAGCCTGGTTAGATTAAAGCCTGAGGACGTGGAGTCCACCATCCCGTACAAGCGCCTCTTAGACACCGCTTTTGATTCATCCTTGTCCAAACCAGAGGGCGACGGCGAAGGCAAGCAATACAGCTCTCCAAGCGCCTACAGCTCTGTTAAAAGGCTGAAGACAGCGCCAAACACGCCACTTTCGCAGCTGAGTGTCAACAACGCGACTACTCGAACATCCACGTCCCTCGTCCTCCCTCGGGCTCCGACACCCTCGTCTGAGAGGCTTGACGACCTCCGCCTCACAATCCAGGAGGTGCAGTCGAAGATATCGCACAGACTGGAATTGGTGAACCATATTATACACAAGTCGAAGAAAACGAGCGGCGACTTGGCGAGGATGGATAGCTATATGCGCGAACTTGACGATTTACAGTACATGAAAGAGCAGCATCTGGCTTTGTTCTCTCAACTGAGTGACATTAGGAGGCCAGCGGAGCAGGAGACTATTATGCCATCTGCCACAGCGTCTGGACCGCCTGGGGTGAGGTCGCTCACACCTCCGCCTGCTTTCTATGAGTTCTATCCCGCGGTGCCCAACACGTACAATCCTCTGCAACAGCAGCCCGCCGCCGCTTCAGGCTCTGACGTCCTTTTGGACCACTTTCCCCGCATTAAGGAGGAAGAGTCCGCCTTCTTCCCTCACTTCAATGACATGTACGATCCTCCTATGTCCTCACCCTTCCCATACTACCCGCCCGAGCCCGAGCCTAAGCGTGAGCCCTCCCCGATGCCTTACATTGCGTCAAAAGTGGCTGGATCTGCGCCCGCTACAGGTGGATTTGGTGCGGGACGTGATCGTTCGTTTTCTCCACAGCCACACTATGTCTATGAAGAGGACGCTATGTACCCTGACCCGCGACTCCAAGAAGATGTGCTTAACTGTATTGGGATCAACGTTCCTGCTCCGCTGCGCGGTGCCGAGAACTTCGACGAAGAGGGTAACTTCCATGGACGTGGGAGGGAAGAGTACACTGGGCCGCGGGCGAGAGCCGACGAGTATGTTTCTTATTCTATGTTCTTGGGTGGTACTGATATCTTGCATTCATCAGTATTGAGAAATTCCTCATCGAGGCTGGAAACGCGGAATCGTTCGACGGTAACGCGAGTATCGAAAGGGCCCTGGAGAAACTTGGCCTCGACGCCCAATACGAATTGCTTCCTGGCATGGAAGTCGCGCTCATGCCACATCAAACAATCGGCGTGGCATGGATGCTGGAGAAAGAGGCTAGTACGTTCATGGGCGGATGCCTGGGTGACGATATGGGTCTTGGCAAAACTGTGCAAATGTATGTTTGACGGTGAGAAATGAAGATCCATTGCTTACTTGATATTTCGTAGGATTTCTGTCATGGTGAAGAACCAATCAAGGGATCCGGCGTGCAAGACGAATCTCATCATCGCCCCAATTGCTCTCCTTGACCAGTGGAAGATCGAGATCGAGACGAAGACCAATTGCGGTTTGACAGTCTGCATCTATCATGGTGCGTATGTTGACTTTTTCTTTGGTAACTGTTGTGTGAACTCGACATCAGGTTCTGGAAAGCCCAAAAGAAAGCAAGATTTGATGATGTACGACATTGTGCTCACGACCTACATGGCAAGTGGCCAGTCAACGCAAATATCCACTGCGACTTACTCGCATATTAGACGATGTCTCTGGAATGGCCGGATTACGAGAAGGAAATGAGGGATAAGGCCAAGGCTAGGAGAAAGAAGGCGATGGACAACTTCATCGCTTCGGACTCGGACAATGGCTATAGCGACAAGAATGGTCGCAAGAAAAAGCAAGAATGTACGTCGAATTCGCACATTCTCACACATGACGTCTTGGTTGACACCTAATGTCCGTAGCCGGTCTCCTATTCCAAGTCGAGGTAAGTATCTTGCCTTCTCCTAGTTCATTGCCTCAAACATCATCATTATAGTTCTATCGCATCATTCTCGATGAAGCACAGACCATTCGGAATAGGAGAACAAGTAGGTATCGTTTTCTCACACATGCGATGCTGTTGCTGATATTTGTTGTTTGAAGGAACGTCTCGCGCTGCCGCTGAGCTTCGATCTATTTATCGCTGGTGTCTTACTGGGTACGTTTATCATGCCTCATACTAACCCCGCACTAACTTTCGTTTCTCAGAACCCCCATCATCAACTCGCTCGTTGATGTCTATGGTTACCTGAGGTTCTTGAAGGTCCGGCCTTGGTATGATTTCACCGAGTTCCAAAGGCATGTTGGGAATCTAGAGAAGAAGAATCGTATGTTTTCCGAAGATAGGTGAACTGAAATATACTCAAGCCGTATTTTACAGCTGGCCTAGCTATTACCCGCTTGCAAGCTATCATTGTTACTTTCCTATTGAGACGCATGAAGGACTCGGTGCTTGATGGAAAACGCCTCATTGAGCTTCCCACAAAAACTGTCTCCCTCGTCAGGCTTGAATTCTCTAAAGAGGAAAGAGATATTTACTCTATGGTATGTTGATCTCGTCGTTAGACGTGATAAGACGCTTATGAGGTTTCTAGGTTGAGGCTCGTACCCAAGCCACCTTCAACAAGTTCCTTCGAGCGGGGACAGTACTGAAGAACTACCATCAAGTGCTTGTTCTTCTTTTGCGCTTGCGTCAGGTCTGCTCTCATCCTTCACTCATCCAAGAAGGCGGTGCCGCGTTCATTCACCCCGGAGAAAATGACGAGGACGAAAACATGTCTCTTGGGATTTCATCCGAGCTTGCTCGTGCTAGACGTTTAGTCTCTCCTGAATTCGTCGACAAGTTGAAGAAGAAGTTTATAGATTCAGCGCTCAGCAGAATTCAAGCTGAGAAGGAATCGGCGGATGCAGCCATCGAGGACGAAGAGTGTCCTATCTGCTTTGACGCGCTCACCGAAGCTGTCGTCACTCCCTGCGGCCATATCTTCTGCAAAGAATGCCTTAGTATGTGTACTCTCTCTACTCATTGCATATTGATATTAACCACGTCTGGTGCAGCTGACGTTATAAAAAATACTCCTCCTGTCGAACGTGTTCCAGAGGATGCTGGGGAAGCTATTAGATACGCCACCTACGAGCGTCCTTGTAAGATTGAACTCACGATTTACCAATCTTTCACTAATCCCTCCTGTTAGGTCCTGCCTGCCGCGCTGCCATCTGCTCCGAGAAATTGTTCAACCGCAAAGCATTCGAGCCTTCCGACAATGATCTGTTCCCTGAACCTCAAGGGAGTTCTGGCGTTGAAATATTCGATGGCACCAAGAAAGGCAGCAAAGGAAAAGGAAAGGCGCGGAACAAGCGCACCGTTAAACAACGTACCCATCTCGACTCTGACGACCCAATCATGTCTGATGAAATCCCCTCTGAGGATGACGATGACGACGATATGAACGACTTTATCGTCAGGACCGACGAAGAGGATGATGAGAAGGATGCTCGCCACATAGCCAAGAAGCGCCTTGGGAAACGTCGGGCAGTTGTTGTCTATGATTCAGAAGATGAGATTGACTCTAACACTCCGGAGGAGGAAGAGGTTATCTTGGGTTCGAAGAGGAAGTTTGAGGTCCCAGAGGATTCGATCGAACTTCTACCGAAGTTCTTGCCATCGACTAAGATGAAGGTATGTTCGTACTCAGATTGGCTGGTTCAGAAAGCTGAGTGTTTCGTATAGTACATGATGGAACAGTTGAAGAAGCTCTTAAAGGAGCGTCCAGATGAGAAGGTGGACTCGTTCTTCTATATCCGATGCCCTTGGCTGACTGTCGTACTTTCCAGATCCTCATCGTCTCTCAATGGACTGGTTGCTTGTCTCTTGTATCAGACTATCTCTCGGAGACGGGTATCTTCCACGTCAAATATGAAGGTGATATGAACCGCGCGAAACGCAAACAAGCCATTCAGGTTTTCATGTCGAAGGACAAGGCGCGTGTGATGCTCATGTCCCTCAAGTGTGGTGGTAAGTTTCTCTTTCACCCACTCGCGAACCGTGTGGCTCACTATTCATTCCAGGTGTTGGCCTCAACCTCACCCGAGCAAATAATGTCATCTCACTCGATCTGGGATGGTCGCAAGCCATTGAGGCGCAGGCATTCGATCGTGTACATCGCCTTGGGCAGAGAAGACCAGTAAGCGTGCAGCGTGTTGTCATCTCCGACACGGTGGAGGATAGGGTACTGGCTATGCAGGAGCGAAAGGTTTGTTGTTGTATTATCCTCTTATTAAACCAGATACTAATTTGTCGGACGCTCTCCTAGCAAACACTCGCGGACGGCTCTCTTGGTGAAGGTACGGGAAAGAAGATGGGGAGGTTGACTGTAAGAGAGCTGGGTATGTCGCATTATTCCATTCCAGTGCCAGTCGTGACTGACAATAATGTTCTTTTCTAGCCAATCTCTTCGGTCTAGACGCTCGCGGACATGTTCTCTAGAGACGACGACGATTAGAAGAAAGAAAGAAAGAAGACCACCAAGACTATTCTATTATACTGGACACCGAGATGCGGGACGTCTATCAATTATGCTACGGACTAAATCAGCATCGAGTTCTTTATTCTTTGTTCTTACTATATACACTTCCTCTTACTATTTGCTATTTTACACGGCACACGCGACAACACACTCGGGCAGTACTTATTGCGAGTTTGAAACGCGCCTACACTACTATTCTATTCTTGCCGCGATTAGCGCATGATGTTATTACTTACGGCCTCGGACCTAGTTGTAAACTCCTGTTTTATAGTTTGCAGTGTACTTTACTATTTCTAAGTGTAGTTATTCTGTGTGTATTGGTACAAATTGAAACAATCTCTTGAACTTCCTTGCTTACGGTGTTCATTCTTCTCCCATTAAGCTTTCATTGCATGTGGACCGGGATGCGCAGAATACATGGGATTAAATTAGAAGTAACGGGTAATAGATGGTGGTATAACAGTTCTAACAGGTGCATATTCTATTTCGCACTAGTAGCCTTCTGGAGGTCCGCAATGATCTTATCCACTTCAGCAACGTATCGATCTGTGAGTTTCTGGAACTGGAAGATGCGAGAATTTAGATATACCAAATTAACAAATGGGAGCGGCATACCTCTTCTATCTCCACTGAGTGTTTTTCGTATTTACCACGTTTGAGGCTCGTCTGGTGCTGCTTGCGGATCTGAACACGCATGTCCTCCGCTTTGCGCTTTGCGCTTGTGAAGAGTGCGTTTCGTGCTTCAACTGTTGGCCTAAATGAACGCGTTAGAGCAGAAAATGATTTAGGATAATGTACACATACTTGGGAATTGGGACCTTGATGGTCCTGTTATCCTGTTTGTGTGGGACGACACCGGGGATGTTCGAGTCATATAGACCTTGTTCAACATATTTCACGGTCTACTAAAACAGCGATGAGTTATGTGGCCTCTAATCACTCGTCTGTAAACCAAACGAGTACTATGATATTTTAAAAGAGAACCTCACATTTTCATCGAACAGCGTGACGAGTAGTGTCGATCCATCTCTCACACCAACAGTGGCAACTTCATCGAGCTTGTACTCCTTGTCGTCGTTTGGCAACTTGATGCGTACGGGTGCTAGCATTGCAGGCGTTACACGTCCGCTCGCACGCGTTTCGATGGCAGCGCACTCCTTGCGGTACCATTCGACAGCAGTCTGCATAGCAGCCTCTGCTTTCGCGTATTCTTGCTGTGCAACTGGGTCCGTTATAGGCTGCTTTGAACCAGGAACTAGCGAAGCTGTTGACACTTTGCCCTTGGGAGAGGTATAAGACGTGTCTTTCTCCCGCTCCTTCTCCTTGCTAGCCTTCTCCTTGCCTCCTTTTGCTTTCTTCGTGGCATATCCACGCGTTGGCAGAGCGTAGTACATGTGAAGAGAGGTGTTACAGCCTGAGGCAAGGCATTGCGAGATAGTTCCGGATCTTGCTAGCGGTCTTTGGGCGCGTAGAGCGAGACGAAGGAGCGACATTTTGAGTTGAGCAACGACCGGATTTACTTGGACGTCGTTGAGCGCAACATTGAACGAAATTTTGGGCAGTTATTTGTTAAAGGCACTTGAAAGTAACAATGGCCATGGGCGGCCCGCACGCAAGTTCGCCAGTAGTCATTGAACGTGTCGAAATTTAAATGACCTAAGAAATAGTGCCGTATACAACATGATAATCTGAAGAAAGATCTTATTGTTTCATTGAGATATGGAAATTAAGAGTATTAATTCCAAACCAATCTAAAACCGTGATGTACGAACTTATAAAGCATTTCAGCGCGCGACCCGAGACATACAATCGAAAATTGATTGACCAAGATATCGTATATATCCTTCACCCTCAGTACGCAGGTAATGTGCAAGGTGTGATGAGCCTCAGAGGAAGCGCTGGAATTTTACTACTTAGGTTACTTTCCTTGCGTCCGACATAATACAGAGAGATTTCGCGAAAAAGAAATGTTTGAGCAGTCTCGAGTATGACGACACACATGTGAGAAACATAATTTTCGAAACATGCATATAGGTCAGCATTAAAGACCTAGCGAGTTTAAATAATCTTCGGTAGTCTTCCATAGATCCTCCCCTAATTCCTCTTTCTGAGCATTAGCGCTGGGGGGAGTAATTTTGCCGACAGGCATCAAGAAAGCTCCCTTGTACTTCTCGGAATGTTCTTTGATCTGCGGATATGATACCGTAAGCGTTTGTTACATTAATATTAAGGATAAATGTACATCTGGGCTTCCAGCAGCGAAACATGAGTTCCATGCTCCTTCGTCCGGAGTTTTCGCTAGAAAACGCAACAGAATTTTCGAGATCCAAGGATACGGGAGTAGATGACCAAACGTATTGACAGTACCAGGATCTATTGCCAAACAAGTGATATTATGGGATTCAGCAGAGAGTCGACGTTGTAGCTGTTTCATAAACAACACATTCGCTAGTTTGGACACGCCTGACAGGGTAGAGGCGGGTGAATTGTCCATTCTATCATGTATGAGAATAAAGATACTTACAGTAACGAGCAAGCATGGGCATTTTTACCGTGGCATAATCTTTCTTGAGATCTTCGATCGTTTTGAATTGAATGGCTGGGTCTTTAGCGCTAGAAGAATCATGGCTGTCTGATGCGACCTTCATATAACTACTCAGTTGGTCCTTACAATACACCTCAGTCACGACGCACCACAACGATACGGACATCCGAATTCGGCTCTTCGGAGGTCTTGATCAGTAGAGGAAGGAGGGTCTTGGTCAATTGGAAGTGGCCGATATGACTGAATATCAAAGTAAACCTTCAAGCCAATTACCACGTGATCGATAGACCTACTTGACCATCAACATCTCAGGAATTCCTATTCGCCAATATACAAGTTTAATAACGGTGACAAGATCAGAAGTAACATCATACCGTCATCAGACTTTTTGCCTGGTTTTTCCTTGTCCCTGAAGTCGGCCATACTAATTCGAAGTTAGTGTAAATGAATGAAATACAGGGATCATCTGTAACTTACACCGCAGCATTATTCACTAATATGCGAGGTTAGTTGGGATTCGGCTCACATTGTAGTGTTTTTGACTTACCAAGAATATCTAAACGATTTTCCTTTTCAAGGAACTTCTCTCCAGCAGCCTTTGCTGCCTCGGGAGTGCTTAAATCGCACGGAAGCCATTCCACAGTGCCAGGAGAGATCCCATCTTTCTGTAGCTGAGAAATCGCATCTGTGGCGCGGTTTTCATTACGAGCTCCTAGATAGACTTTGGCGCCCTTTCGTGCAAGATGCTTAACCGTCGAAAGCCCAATTCCTTTACTATTAGAAAGGTAGTATTAATAAGGAGATAATGATATAGCAGCTGCTTGCAAGAGGTCACGTACTTGGCACCTGTTACCAGGATGATTTTACCCGAGAGGGCGGGAATTGACGAAATAGGGTTCATACTTCGGGTGAAGAGCGTATGTACCTCTGGTAGGGCGTCTTACGCTGCGAGGTGATCTTCAAAAGGAAGCTGCCCCACATTCTATGATCTATCTTTTTATTAGCGGGGATTCTTTGCGTTTATTTGGTTACAACTTGAACTTTGAGCTATTTTTGGTACACAAAAGCCGAAGAAGCGCTTCTAGGTTCATTGATGCGTTGATTTGATGCATAGTTAGTATCTGAAAGAGCTTACTGACAATCATTTTGAAACCTAAGGCACCTAGTCATATTATGATCGAAATACATGAAGATATGTTCCTTAAGTCATGAAGTCATAAAGTAGGTAGGTACTTGTTTGTCTTGGAAGTTGGAATCAGTATGCTTTCGAGCGAGACTTAGGAAGATAGATGCTCACCCAATGAGATGAATCCTACAGCTTCAGCCCACCAACATATGTTTCAGTAGTCGCCCATAATTCCTCACTCAGCTCTTCGCTCTGTGCATTCTTGGATGGGGCGACAATCTTTCCCACCGGCAACAAGTATGCTCCACGATACTTGTCAGGCTCAGAGGCGATCTATAGCATCGTTCAGTTCAATTCAAGCAGTCATTCGTTACAAAACTCACCTTGGGACTGGCAGCAGCGAAGCACGAATTCCATGCGCCCCCATCTGGGGACTTCGCCACCAATCCGAGTAGCACCCCCGAGATAGCAGGAAAAGGCAGACGGTCGGCGAAGGTGTTGACGAGGCCGGGGTGGAGAGATACAACTGTGATATCTACAGGTTCGTCGAGTGCCGGGAAGGATGGTGATACTGGAAAGGAAGAGGGAGAGGAGAGGCGGCGCTGGAGGGCAGATGCGAACAATATGTTGGCGAGTTTAGATACAGCTGCGTATGATGAGCGGGTGCTGGATGCGTGCAAATGGCAACATACTGTATCTCGCAAATGGACCCATCCTTTCCTCCTTGTAGGTTTTACCGAAATCAGCGATAGTCTTAAAGCTGATGTCGGTGTCCGCTGCGTGCGACCTGCGATGTCCATCTGAGGAGACGATAACGATGCGCACATCAGACTTGGGAAGGCGTGAAGTTGAGATAAGCAAGGGCAGGAGGGTGAGTGTGAGGATATAATGTGAGATGTGGCTGCTTAACTGTCAGAGCAAGCAAGAACAGAGGATTTCAGAACTAACTTGACGAGTAAGCTGTCGGTAATTCCATCGGCGTTAACACCGATCATGGTATCCGCAAGTCTGCATCGTCATTAGTTATGCGTTCCCAGTGGATCAGTTGGCACGTACATAGCCGCGTTATTCACTATACAGCACGTCAGATTCTGTCTGCATTGAATAGAAAACCAACCCACCGAGCACATCAAGCCTCTGCTCTCTCTTGAGCATTTCTTCTGCTGCCTCCTTCGCAGTCTGGGGCGTGCTCAAATCACATGGAAGCCACTCAACGGTGCCGGGGCTTATACCCTCCTCTTGTAGACGTGCGATGGCGGCTTTGGCGCGTTCCTCGCTCCGTGCACCGAGGTATACTTTCGCGCCTTTTCGTGCCAGATGCTTGCAGGTGGAGAGGCCGACTCCTTTGCTATCTCTGAATGAGCTCTAGACGCGGTTGGTGAACTACAGTTACTCACTTCCCTCCCGTAACCAAGATCACCTTCCCCGTGAGGTCTAATAGGTCGGTAGTCGGGTTGAATGTCGGAGACCAGAACATTGGCAGCGAGGACGAGGTATAAGATGAAGGGGACTCGGCGAATCTGGGGAAGAGGCATTGATTATCGTGTGTCCCTTTATGTCCTCTTCGTCGCCCTACTTCACAACGACAGCACGTCTATCGATTCTTTACAGTGCCGGGAATTGGTACACGTTCTTCTGGCGTGGGGACGAAGCGAGTAAGCGCTGAGCCCTGGAATACATCTATAGACATTTGGCACTTTATTCCCAGCCGCAATGGCAAGTACAGAGGCTACATATGACTTAGGCCTTCAATTGATCCAGTGACTGCCTTAAACAAACGACCATCTTATTGGAATCATGGGTAAAATATGAATAAATCACTATATTGGTTGTAGAACTACGAGCCTCTGTAGGAGGCCTTATATACTCCAGTGAATACTATCTAAATTTGCTAAGATAACTGTTCCACGAGCGTCCCCGTACCCACACAGTTCTACACGCTTGATCCACGCCAGAGGCTCAAGATGCCAGAGTTAATCATTCCGTCATCTTAATGACACATCTGTAGTACCTCACTGGCTAGTAAGCGATGGAAGCAGTTTTCAGACCGGGGAGCTCGTGTGAAGCAAGAAGGTTGTCAAGTTTCGTCCGCTGCGTTGACAAGTCTGCCATCGTCGCTACCTTCTGACCTCTCTTCTGCTTCGTCTTCATCTTCGTCCTCTCCTCATCATCGTCATCGTCATCGATGCGCGGGAAAGGACCAACTGTTATGTATATTTCTGTGATATATGTAGTAGATAGGATGCTGCTGAATATGTAGCGAAGGGTTGGGAACATCTTGACGAAGTGTACGTTGAGAATTCCTCTATTCCACTCGAACGACTCAATTTTCGGTAGTGTTATTGAGAAACGCTGTAGGTGCGAAAGATCTGAGAAGGTGAATGGGCAAGATTCGTTCAGCATTTCCAAGTCTATAGCGCAAATCCTCATCAATAAGAAGCTGAAAGAAGTATAGGGGAATCGAACGTACGCTCCACTTTGATAACAAGATCGAAAGCTTCCAGCGAGCTATCGCAGAGTTCAACGTATTGCCAAATGACTTTCTCATTTAGCTTCAACTCAGGGTGCGAACCAGTATGGATAGTCAAGTGTTTAACGTCATCCAGAACCAGATTATCTGAATGTTTGATGAGCCCATCTTTGAACCAACACAATCCAATCCAATTCAAATAAAGTGTAAGAAATTCCAGTCGTGAGCTTACCAGATCCAAGCCATCCGAATAGAAGTCTTTGTCCTTGCAGGTGGCAACTCCATCAAGTGATATGGCAGAATCCCGCCCAGAGAAGGGACATTGGGAAAGGGCGAATTTTTCGCAGAGTGATGGACACCAGTTCAGGCGACCGGATTTTCAAGATAAGAGCCGATTCAAACTCGGTGCGAATTCCGACCACAGGTACACCATATGCGGGATGCTTTCAAGAGTTAAGGAGGACAAGTTGGGCAGCAGAAGGAGAATACGTTGTACCCACATATCGTCAACTCTAGGCCAATGACTATTGTATAGGAATAGTTTTAAGGAACGTGGGTATTGTGCGAAGGCTGGGTGGTTACAAGAGCACGGTACAGGTTTTCCTGTTTCAGCAGTTCTCGTTCTCTGTCTGAACTGCGGAAAGAAAGAGCTTCGATATGTATTTCCCGGAAGAGGAGCTTTCTACTCGGTGCCTCGAAGCTACAGCTGACGACAGAATATCCGCGGAGAGCCATGACATCGTCTGATAGAAGCTTGATCACAACATCGATTAGGTCCCCAGTTAGCGATATCGCGCTCGACATTGCTTGCTAGGGATTATGGAGGTAGACGATAGTTCTGAATGAGATACCCTGTGCAATGTACAAATAGATGGGGGGAGATTTCTTCGAAATCGCGACGGATTCATGGAAAAATGTACGGAGTTTGAATCTCGAGCAGCACGTGCATCTATGAAAATAAACAAGCTTCGAATGTGACAAGAAATGAAATACTGGTATAGAAAACTGGGTATACGGGTATAATCCGCCTTATTATTATCAGCGCATTGTTAATTCAAGGGAGGAAAGTATGGTTGAACTCACTTAGCAGAAGGCCAAGATTCACAAACCACATCCAATCCCCTCTAAAAAGCTCTCCGTTAACTTCCACAGATCACCTTTCTTCCCCTCTCCCACCTTCTCATCAAGCTGTACCAGGCGCCCAGTCGGTTGACTCTCGAGATATGCGCCCTTGTACGTCTCCCTGTCCTCCCGCACCTTCTTCCCTGCAGCTGCGAACACACTGTTGTAGGCACCTACAACCGGGTCTGCGATCGCCAGCCGCACAAGGTGCTGCGAGAGCGCTGGAAGAGGCCATCTCTGGGAGAAGGTGTCGACGCCGCCTGGATGCAGGGCGATGCAGGTGATGTTGGAATTATTGGCGGTGAGGTGTGCTTGCAAGGAGGACGTCCAGAGGAGGATGAGTAGTTTGGAATGGGCTGGGCGTAGATATTAGCGTAGTACAGCAGGAGTAAATGAACGCACCATAACGACCCATCATGCGCCATTTGTATTCCGCGTTGAAGTCGTCGATGGTGTCGAACTTCACCGACGGTGCGAACTTGTACATTATCGAAGTTACCTGCATGAAGAGTTAGACTGAGAGTATCGGACAGACATTGATACTTACATTGACGACCCGAACATCGGAGTCTGTTTCCTGTGCGGTCTTTTGTAGGAGAGGAAGCAATGTTCGCGTGAATACGAAAGGAGAGATGTAGTTCACGACTACCATGGTCGATACGCCTAGACGAGGGTCAGTATCGGACCATTTTTTACACGTATGAATGTACCATCTTTCCCAATCTCGTACGGTGCACTGAGCCTACAAACAGACAGGTCAATATGGGTCTGCCCGTTCGTTATTGACACTCACATTCCAGCATTGTTCACCAGCACGTCCAACCGTTCCTCCTTCTTCAAGAACTCCTCCGCACTCTTCTTCGCGTCTCTCGGATCACTCAAATCCAACTTTTGCCAGAGGATCTCGCCATAGTCCTTTCCCCACAGCAGGCCTTTCTCTTCGAACTCCTTCTTGAGCGCAGCGATGGCTGCCGTGGCCTTTGACTCTGAACGAGCTGCCAGATAGACTTTGGCATGCGAGCGGGCGAGGTGTCGCACCGTTGCTAGACCGATGCCTGCGCTGGATATCAGAGTAAGTTCCTGAAGGAAATCAAATATGCCTGCACGTACTTTCCGCCAGTAACGATCGCCACCTTCCCAGTGAGATCGACAAGGTCGGTGGCTGGGTTGAAATTTCGAGACGCGAGGTTGCCCATTCGAATTCTCCGCTATGTCGACAACAGCTGTCGACCTCAATGTTCAGACAGCCATGTGGGCGAAGACATGAGAAGTTGGCAACTTTGATAACCGTAAACGCCAACACGATGAGGCAACCCTGACACTAAAAGTGACAACCACGCCCAAGCATGCTTCGTCATCATCTCCAACGTTGACCAAGAGAGGCACCTTTTTCTATCCACGAATTGCATACTGAAGGCAACACTGGGATCTGTTGCGCATACACTCAAGTTGAAGGAATTACTTTGATCTATAGGCATGGTCGGCTTAGGTAAGTTCACTGCGTTTCGGGTTGGGACGGTCAATCGTATAATAACATACCGTACGGCCTATTAGATCCACAGTCCGAGTCAGTAGCAACTGCACCATCGTCGACTGACATCAATGCCTTACCTAAAGAGCTCCTTGATATAGTCTTCCAACACCTCCGATCGGCTCATAGACCATCATTGCTGGCATGTTCTCTTGTCTGTCATAGTTGGTCTATCGCAAGTAGACGGAAACTATTCGAAGTTATTGTTATTCAATGCCCAACCACGCTTCCCTCTCCAGCTCTGAAAGGCGGTCGGTTTTTCTCTCTTAAAAAAAATGTTGGGAAGCTGCTTCAGCCGATGAAGTCCTCGAAGACCTCTAGTGTTCAGCACAATCCCAACGAGAAACTATACCATATTCTCCAAGCATATCCACACACTGCGATATACCCTTCGAGTTTCCATTTACCCCTTCTTTGTTACGATCGGGGTACGAAGGGTGACGACTATCACAATTGGGTGTACCAAATTCTACCCCTACTTGGCAACTTGTCCTCACTGACAATTTACCGCCTTGGGCCTCCGTCATCTGCTGTAGCTTGGGATTTAATTCATCCATATCTTTCAGGCGCGGTTCAATCTCTGCTCAAATCCTCTAAACTTAAATCTCTTAGTATAAGTTCGGTTTCACGTTTTCCGCTCTCGCTTCTATCCACATCCGGCTCTCGCCGGCTGAAAACATTAACCCTACAATGGGCTGATTTTGAGGACCTTGCGGACTCTGGCTCCCTTGACGACTCGCTGGGAGCGGTGGAACAGCCTCGAATGCAGCAGATAGATTCACTAACTGTCCTTTTGCATTATTCCTCCCTTGCTATCTTAGCGGAGTGGTTGAGCAGCAGTACAAGCGGTATTAGTCTATACACGTTGACGAGCATAGATATTACTACAAACTCTTTGAGGGGCCAATCATCCATTTGGAAAATATTACAACTGTGCGCGAGCTCCGTGGAAGTAGTTAAAATTCGCTTTCCCCCAGGTAAGTTTCAATTTATTAAATTGTTGAACGCCATTTGAAAAATATATTCATGCTTAGATAGGACGGATCCACATAACTCTTATCCTTTTTCGTTCAGGGAACTTCAAAAGCTACAGCGCGTAGATATATCCTTCTCTAAGTTGGACTGCCTAAAATGGAGAACCAACAATCTTCTGCTCCATCTCGATGGACCTCTCCCGAAAGTGCTCCCGATCTTCTGTAGCTTATTGGAAGCCGGTCATATCAATAAGATTTTGATCAACTTTCGTAGGTTCATTGGTGACTATCTCCGTGAGCAATTAACTTTATACGAGGAATTGGATGTAATCCTTGCTCAGCACGAGCTCAAGGATCTCCGCGAAGTCATAGTTGTAGTAGCCACACCAGAGCTCGTAGCAGAAGTTAGACCGCGATTCAAAAGGCTTCAGGAAAGAAATTCAGGAATTCTTACGCTTCAAATTGAAAGTATATGAGTTTTGTGTGTTATTCATTCCTCTTTCTCTTGTCTGTATCCTTTCTGATCTGTCTCTCTTTAGATGAATTCTAGCAATGATATTTCAGCTAATGCACTGGGAAGAATGTATTTTCTACTTTTGGAGATAATATATGGGATATCTTGTCGACAATGTTGGGGAGCAATTGGAATTATTCCGGGAGCTAGAGAATCTTCAAGTCTTGGTAGTGATAAGACACCTTCGATTAGTAACTATAAATCAAATCTTCGTAATGAAATTGCATGTGAGAGAGTTGGCAAAGTGCCATGCGAACTAAACATGGTGTACTGGTGCTGAAAGTAGGAAAATACCAGCTTGTAGATTAGATAGAATAATGAACAACTTCGTGATGAGAGATATTTACGCGATAAATTTTCAATTCAACGTTGGTACAAAGGGTATTCTACCCAGAAGCCTGTTATTCCCGGAGAAACCCCTGCAAAGATGGCATATTATTTCGGGGAAGTCATAGGTAGGTGCTCCACATGCTGCTGGGATTATTCCTGGCTAATTACAATCATATAATTTCTCAATACATACAGCACCAGACGGGAGTGAGAAAGACTGGGAAGCGGGAAACTCAACAACCACCATTTCATTTATGGACATCTATGTTATCTATCTAATTGTTTATTCGTTGTGCCTAAAGTCATACATTGTTTGTGGGACCGCACCGAGCTCGCCAGTAGAATTTTATACATGACCTGAAATGGATTATCTTAGCTAGGTCTTGGCATCTCCACTATTTCATCATTCACGAGAGCAGCTGCACGTAAGCTTTGAATCAATCCATATTTACAGCACTATGTGAGGCTATATTACAGCACGAGTGGAGAATTAAAAATACAAAAGATCCCCTGCAATGTGATTTGAATTTCTTACTTCCAGCTGGTTTCCATCTTCGGACTCTTGAGAAAGACTTCATATGCCGCTCCAATAACGTGCTTGGACTGAGAAGTTTTTATCGATAACAACAAGTATAGTTGATGTGTTTATATAACATCTGAAATGCTAGTTGATGTCCACCCTTGCGCCAGTAGAAATAAGCGTGCGACATTTCAAGTGTTCCTGTTTCCCGATCCGGCACTGTATTTATATACAGCTTGGAAGCCGCTCTTGGCTTCTCATTCAGAAACTATGCATTGTTACAGGACAAACACTAGTAGCCGCATTATACTAGTTATTATTCGAGGAATATGCATGGCTCCCTTCCGACATATCCTCGATTATTTGCTTATCCTAAATACGTTGTACTCGAGTATATATTAATCTACTCTGATATCGCTACCGTCTGCTGAATGTTCACTCCGATTTGGATACTCTTGGTGCTAGTTTCAAAGGCCTGGATGAATGATAAAATTATTATTCAATGAGCTCTTCTCGTTACTACTCACGTTTTGGCCATCAGTTTCCGGTTCCCATACTCTCCTCTTTCCTGATCCCAATGATGATTCTAACTCAACTTCTGACCTTCGGAAGCTCGAATCTCCGCGATGATCTCGACGAAGACTGCTTGGCTGCATCATGACGTCCGACGAGTGGTTACTATGTCGACCTCCGACAATATCAAGCCGACTGTTCAAAATGACCATCATTGAATTTGAATAAAGCTTGCCGAGAGAAGCTCCAGGGACAAGGAAGTATGCGGTGCCATGTATTCCATTGAAAAATGCTAGGTTCAAAACAGCAATCACAGCTGATTGAAAGCATTCAGCGGCTTTATTGAATAAGTGACGAATTGACTACCTGTGAATGCACCACTTCCAACTACAAGGCGAAGTATTTTCACTAGCAGGGCTTGAGTTGGCTGAAATCCTGTCCCGCGTTTGGAGAGCTATAAACGATAAATACAGGCAAGCAATCCGGATGATTAACCCTCATACCTGATATGACATGCACACGGCAATTGCGATATCGCAGGCAGCACTAACTCCTCCCCATATCTGAGATAACCGGTTGAAAATTAACTGGAAAAATAAAACAAAAATACAATGCGACGTACACCTTGTGCAATGCGTACAGAAGTCGAAGTTAATTTTAGAAGATTGCCAGCTTTGGCAGCCAAAATACCCGCCAGAATAGAAGCTACGCATTGGATAGTAGACATCTGCGAAATATGTTGCAGATCTCGTGTGGCATGAGTCTTATAAATAACTTACAACGACAATGGATATTGCGGCTAGTCTTGATTGCGAAAGGATATTTATGCGATACGCATAGAAGAGTTGAACGACGCATGCAACTGATTTATATTTTAGTTTTATTTACTAATAAGAGGGAATGGAGGAGACGAACCGACACCTCCAATTATGGGCATTGTTAACCATGCGAAGTACTCCATCGTAAGGGCACTGAAACTACCAAATCCTTGACCAAAAGCTTTGAAGGCATCATGGGCCACGAGAATTGATTGAATTGTCTCCAGGAGATAGGTCCCGTAGACGAGGACTTTCGCGTACATCCTATCGTTGGGAAATGCCAAATAATATATATCTGTGCTATTTTTGAATGATTATCGAGAGAAAAGACCAATCGGTACCCACAAACTTGAACAGACAGAACACCATACAATCCCCAATTGAGGAGATATCCTACGACCTATGTTGCTTTGTCAAAACAATGCTATAGTATTTGTGTCAATGCAACGTTACCAAAGGTCCTGATCTACATCCATGTCATTGCATTCAGAACGTGTATTTAGCAAGCTTTATGACCGATTTGCTTACAACGTAACCGCATCGTCAGGTCCTGCCTCTAATACTGGTGACATTTGACTGGGATGTCGATATTCGAGTGGTCTAAATATTAGACGTAAGATCGCCATGCCCTCTGGAGGATAAGCGGAGCATACTCACTGTTGTGGGCAACGATTTTTCGTTTGAAGTGGTCCATATAACAGGGACCGGATGCTGACACAGAATTTACTGGGCGGCTGATGGCAGATCGAGGTATTCGGAAGAACCCAGTGCCACGATGTGGGTTTCCTTCCCCCTGTTGTTGAAAAATAGAACGAAGCTCGTTAGAGACCGAGGAAATCCTGTATATGGCTCACTTCACACACGAAACCATAATTAGGTGTGTATTTTTAGTGCAGAAGCTTACGCATGACAAGGCCGCGGGAAATGACAGGCTGGCACCAGCACGTTAAAGTGGAGTCGATAGTATCTCACGTCTGGTAAGATGAAGCAGTCGTGCATATAGCGCTGATATGTGTTGGTGGTAGGAATGAATTCCAGCTGTTGATATTTGCACGAGTATTAACATATTAGAAGAAAGAGAAATTATACGAGTGAATCGTGAGTGGTTCAGGTTGTTTATAACAGCTCAACAACATCCACGAAGGCACCTTTAAAAGCTTGAGAGTCATATGGCTATTTCGTTTCGACGTTATATTGCTTGCTTCTTCTCAGACTCATAGAATATCCAATGATTCAAATGTTTCATCCACTGCTCAATCAAGCCGGGAACGCACCCTAAATAAAGACATGTGTGAGTAACCTATACTCGACGACAGAACTCAAGACCTACAATGCAAACAATCCGAATAATCATCCAAATCAATGATATTCTGCGCATGGCTGTCGGGTCGCTGAAGTGCTTGATCCCAAATATCAAAATAGAACCAATTGGCGCCTTCTTTCCTACGTTTTCGCTTCGCTGCTAGTCGCCGAATAGTCCTTTCGAAAATGCGATTATGGGATTCAAAAAGATCCCAGTCCCATCGACGACGGGCCCACTTCTTTTCTGTATTATTGAGGTGCTGGATCAGGCGCTCAGTTACGTCTACCTCGAATGAGCGAGCGGTGGCAGAGTCTGGATAGGGTTTCGTGATGTTCGTGCATGTAGGATGTCCCGGAGAAGTCGCCCGATAGTAGATGGACAGCTGAGGAAGTGGGGCAAGATATGATCCAATTAAATTGGTCTTGATTTAAAAATTAGTGAAGAGGAAAAAGTAGAGTATACGCAGACCTACCATTTGTAAATATGCATCCGTCACCCGCTCCTTCTGCTTTTTCTCCGTTCCAGTATCTGGAAGCATGTACAACGAGAATCTGGACCACTAACAAGTTAAGGCATTAGTACGTATACGAAGAGGACTGTATAGTGGATCACATGCGGTCCAGTATTTATCACCAGAATACTATCTTCCGTGACCGTGTCTTCTTCGCCTTGCCTCCGCCTCGTACAATTCTTAATAAATGTATCCCAGCCGGGCACATAATCGAAGACAGGAAACCAATCGAAGCCCTTTTGTGCACCGACGTTTTCTAGAATCGGACGAACATCTTGCTCACCGAGTAGTAAATAGCTATTGATGCGTGTATATATCGGACGAAGAAGGCGAGATTCTGGGACTCCCGCGCGTTTGAGAAGACGCCTTGTCACAGGATGGTTTTTCTGGAGAACATGTTGTTGTACCCATTTGTTGTCGTGATGAAGAAGGTACGTTGGGTTGTGATCGAAAGGAATTCCAGCTCCGACGAGTGTATAGTCAAGCCAATGATAGCTCTGGCCAATGATAGAATCTGGAGTAATAATCAGTAATCAATGAAGAACAGAGAAAAAAATTACTACACGCCTCCAAGGAAGAAAATTCCTCCCGGACTTCTAAGCATTCGAACAACAAAATCCTCGGCATTCCATGCTCTGAGTAACCCAGAACGCGGTTCCCAGACCCAGTTCATGACGTTCAATAGCCTCTGCGTCTGATACTCGTGATACGCCGCCTGCTCTTTCCCTGTGAGGTGAACCTCTTTCTTGTCTCCGCATTTATCCCAGACGAAATCTAAACCATAGTCATACTCCCCCAGATATTCTTCGATTGTCGAGTACGGGGGATCACGAGGTTTCCAAACACCATTCAGACAGTCGACCGGGTGGCAGAAGGATGAGTTTGTGACATGAGAAGAATCTTCAGAAGGCATGTCGAAATATTCATAGATACTGTCTAATATTCTTGTCGGCGTGAGTCTAGGTAAGCTGGTTGGTAACCCTAGTCGCAGAACAAGGAACACGACAACGATTATGATCACGATGAATGAGAAACGTTTTCGTCTGACGAAACAAGGAAAGGGAATTCCTGGACACTTTAGCACATGCATGTGGTGAGCAACGGAAGATAGAGAGGTTTTTTTGAAACTTGAATTACCTACAATGCTCTTGATCGCTGGCGGAAGTAAATCTAAGACATTTGGGCCGCCGGTGGAATCTAAGTTAGCTTGAAAGTACTTACTAGTCATTTACACCGTAGATCGTAATTTTTTCAAACTCAAGAATGGTATAGTGGCGAGACTTACCAGCTTAGAACTACTCTCGAATCTAGGAGGAAATATCTCTTCACCACTAACGTTTCTAAGCAATTTGACGAATTCCTGTTCTGCGACATTGACGATGCTGCTTGGATAGAGTAAGCATATGCAAGTTAAAGGCTCTTTTCAATACTTTTCGCTGAGAGTCGGGGATGTGCAATTGATGTCCGTCTAGAGCATAGCCTGGTGCTCAATCGAGGTGGAGTCACCGAACAGGAGAAGAAGGTTAACCTCTAAAATTTGCTGACAACGCATGCACGTGAGCGTGGAAACGTCCCAACGCGAGGACCACTTGACGCAGCGACGCAGGATAGCCAGTGAACGTTGAACGTACACGACTGTCTCAACTTCTGTATCATGAATCTGGCCTGGACCGTAAATATGTACTCATATCCTCCTCTATATTAACACCAGTTACCAGAAGCTACAATACTGCAACAGGAACGTGCTCCTAAGTCTGGAATGAGGACCCGCGGAAAGGACGACGAATTTGAAGATCTGGTGCTCAAGCTTGAATAATTAAAGCTACAGAAAGCGCAAGGCGAATATTTGTATGTTGAGGCCAAAGCTTCAGGAACCACTTTGGTACGCCTGCCCTGCTGATCGCGGTCTATTCGACTAAATTATTAGCCACATATGTGTTCTTATTTTTATTGAGCGAGATACTTCTATGTTATAGGATCTGCTGCAGCTGACATATGTTGTACAAGCCAGTGACAGGTCTTCCATGATATCATCGAAATTCTGACTCTGTCAACCCTCCAGACGTTCGATATGGACATGCCGTTTTCGAAGATAAGCGCTGTGCCGTCCAATATCCACCTACGGAGCGCTAGTGGACGTCGGGAAGTACTCGGAACGGCCTTTCGCTCGCTCAATCAGCACGCAGTGGGTTTAGGCAGGCTGTTCATCTGAGGTTCAACTGCTTTTTCTTGATGGATGGGAATAAAAGCAGCGAACGCCTTCCTTCTATTGACTTCGTCAAACCTGCCTTCTCGCCGCCTCTGCCGACCAGCTCGGAACACAATAGACTCTCAATTCCGTTCTTAGGAGTCATAAAGAGAAAACCCCTTTGGCTCTATAATATACTTAGACTCTAGTTAGTAAATCCGCTGGAAGGCAGAAGGAAACTTATTTATGACCTCCCAAATTTCGCTTCAAATCAAATTCAAATTGATGACTGCTTGTGAATGAAACATCTCGATGATTACTGGTCACTCTCTGTATCACCCCTGGCAGGCTGCTACATGTGAATCTGCTCATCAAGAAGGTTCTACGAGTGCATGGCGAGGCACGCAGATGTACGTCCACGTCTTCGCGTACGCACACATCTTCTTTATTCATATAAACCTCAGCTAACTTAACTTTCCGCGATACAGAGTCTCCGTGCCGCTCTGTCTCCTTCAAGTACAATGGATGGTCGAGGCCAAAAGTTTACTCTGCCAATTTTCTCGGGAATCAACAGGCACGACCTTGAGGTTCGCATGCAGCTTCAGACGTATCGATGGATGCACAGAATGAATTGAATATGCCCAACTCCCCGTCAGTTCACCGTCCGCAATCACCCATCACCCCTCGCTGTCAATAGCTACGATTCTCAGGAAAAAATCCTTTAAGCGTAGTATAAAAGACTTGCGATGGACGTGGCTTTCTTTCAAGCAACCAGCTTAGAACATTCGGTAGCTCCGTCGAAAAACCTCTCAGCACAATGCGTCTATTCTTCGCAGCTCTCGCTCTCGCTCTGTCTACTTCTCCTGCTCTGGCAGCTAACGCTACTACGGCGACAGTCACGCTCGATATGCAAGAGCTCTTCGGCACCGATCTCTCGGCGTCCAACCACTTTGGCGCGCCGTTCCCGCCTTGGGCTCACGGTGCACACCCAGGATGGTACTTCGGACATTTCCCGTGGTTACATAACGGCCTCCCATGTTTCCCTGGCGTAGGCGACCTCTCATATATCGAATGCATCCAGTATTGACTATACATTCTTCAGCCATCATGCAAAATCATGCAATATTTCCCATGGGCGCTCCAGTGTCCTCCCCATCCACCTCATTTCCCTTTCCCGCCCCATCACCCTCCCCCTCCCCCTCCCAATGATGGGTACCATCAGACATTCAGTAACCTCACAGGTGCCACTCAAGCCGCAGATTATATGACTTATGGTCTCGTTGACACAGTTGCTGGTAAGCATTTTGTAGCCCTCAAGTTCGAGCTCAGAATGATTCTGAATTTATCATTTTAGATTGCAAAGCAATGTGTGACTCTGTTCAGGGATGCAAGTTCGTCAACAGTATGTTTTGTAACTCCATACAACGTCCACGTATTGACTCGTTTATTTTAATCTTAAGGCTACCACGACGTGAATGGCAAGGTTCGTCTTTTATCTTTTGCTATTATCGTCCCGGCTGTTAACCGAATTGTCTTTTTAGGATGGAAGCACCCAACTCACCTGCTCGCTTTTCACAAACTGCCACACTAGTGCGGATGCTGATAACAAGGGTGGACAGACGCAGCCTGACGGTAGTATCGATTTTATTCAGAATAGCGACGGTTGGTGCAAGGTCTGAGATCGTACTTGCGCAAGGTTACATTTTGCCTTCATTTTTGGTTGGACTATCTGTCATTATTCGTTGATCTATTCGAGATTTGTGTAAATATAGTTTTTGAAGACTCACCGGCCATTTCAAGACTTCAAAGTCTATTTCCAGCATTTCTCGCTGAGCTTTTGGAATCGACGGCCTCGCGTAGTCATAACAGTAATGAGCCTTTGAATAAAATAAAGGGCAGCAAAAAAGAAACGCGGTGCCACCCGGGCCACAGCCGCTATTTTGAATTCTCTTCCTTCGTACTTAGTTCTGTGCGAGAATGCTACCGTAACCTTAAGTAATTCATCTCAAAACAATACCTCCGAATCGCACCCGGTGTTGGCGCCATGTTCATCTTCGTAAAATTGCAAGGGCCAGATCTGATTGGCATGACATGTTGACATAAAACATAACGTTCACGTTCTATTTGTGAAGCAAATTCCCATGGAAGTCTAACACACAGCCGTGAGTAAACGCGTATCCCTTTTCCATCACGTTCGTGCCAGCTTTGACTCACTACCGCCTCAGGTATTAGTGCTCTCTACCAAATCAAATAGCAACGTTGCCTTGTATGGAGCACGAGTTGGGGTTCTGCTGCGCGTCCGTCGTTCTCGCAAGCTATTCGGGAGGTTAGAACACTATCTGCGCCTACACGAGCTTCTGCCATCACGGTATTCTCCGCTGAGGCTCGGATTATTGCACCAGACGATTCGCGCTCCTAGAAGAGAGTCATGATATGCGCTCTAGGAAATCTTTCGTCTTTATTCGGTTTACTGCGTGTTTCGACTATCACTGTTCGCATCTTCCACGCGTTCATCGAAATTAATCGAATTTACAGGTGACTCCGGAGACTGTAGTCGTCTGTATCGCACGTGAAGCAATCGCTGAGGCTCGTTTCTTTCTTTGATTTTCTTAGGTGAATGCGTATTCCTTCTTTCATTACCTTTATGAGTATATGCTGTATATGTACCACTGATGCGAATTTTCTCGATGGATATACTGTCATATACTGCTATGAAAGCTTCCCGGCGGATGTTTCATATATTTACCTAGGTATGGTGGGCAAAGGACGGCGCAGCGCTCTTTGGTTAATGGTGGTCGAAAACTTCTTCGGAAAATCCGTTCCCGACGTAACGTGCGCATCACCTACGGCGGACGACGATCTCCGTAAATGGCACCTCATGTACAGCACGACATCGGAAACATTCCGGTAGTCTGGGCGCCGTCGGTCCCGCTTTGGTTTATTTTCACCCCAAGTCGCAAACATTCGCCGGATGAATATCGGCGTTCTGTTTGTTTACTTTCCACCTTTGAAGCGTTGCTTCTCAGAACTATTTGTGGTTCAGTGTCGTGGTTCCTCTGTCTTGGTACGCAAGCTTATTGGCCTGGTCCTGAAACCTACTTACAGTTACACGGTTGATGCAGGCTGCTACCGCCGATTGGTTCTGACGCATTTCACTAGACTCACCACGATTGGTTCGCAAGACACAACAAATGCAGAGCGGTGATTTTAACACCTACAGATACTCTTTTGAACATCGTCTTTTTCTCTGTTGACTGGCCACTTCCTTTTATAAGCAACCCATGAAGACTTCACCGTCATCCAAATTGCCATCTGGCCTTCACAACCAATACACTACCCCGCTACATTCCATCATCGTCATCCATTTGAAGAGCTTGACGCTCGTAGTATTCTTATAGATGCTACTTCGAGAAGACCTGCACGTCAAGGATAGGAGGTTCGCCCTCTTCAACATTGCCGCCTATTATTTCCTTTCCTTTGTCAATTTCTCCTGACGGACATCTATGTGGTGCTATCAGCGGACAGGATCCACTGTATGTCTCCTATTTTATATATGACGGCGGCTCCACTGTTTATATGATTTTTGAACATCTCGCATACAATAAAACGTCTAACTATACGTAGGTGACGTTGTCCTCAGGTCTTTCAACGTCGTTTATGTTTCTGTCGAGATAGAAACACGGGTGATATATTTCGATTTTTCTTGAGACAGGTTTGGTTCAAGTTGATTCTATACGTTGCGGACGTTGAATCCATGCATTTATTCAACTATCCTCTGTCAAGCGGCGCCGCTAAATGAATGTTTCCATGGTATTTTCGGGCGCCGCCTATCGTTCCTATCAATGTCCATTGAATATCTGTAGAGCTTACCTTTGCCTCGTTTCCCGTTCTCCTCTTGGGATTGCGGTGGTCATCCAACCTACTTATTTATTGCATCTGCTATCTGGGCGTTCCCACAGACAATCAACAGTTTGCCCTGGATGCGACTGGATCTCATGACTCCTGTCGACCATTCCGCAATATTGCCTGAGAACAAAAAGTACATTCGCGGAATCATATTTGCGGCGTGCCCAAAGCGTGCCGATTGACTGATCGATGAAATAGCCGAGCAGGCCCCAGGGGCTTTGCAAACCTTCCGTGATCCTGTCTTTGCCGCGCACGCTGATGGGCATTTCCGCATAAGACGATTGAAATTACTATAAAAGTCAGTGCCGCCTTCCTTGAAAGGGCTTCCTGTTGATTCGGATACCAGGCCATCAGGGTTTGCCATGGAAGGGATCTATTCGAATTTCGAACCCTCACGCTCTGCCGATGACGCTAAAGCTAACCACAACCTTCACACTTATAGGTCCTCGTTTGTCCGCTGCGCCTCTCTGCCACCTCATTCACATCCTCCGGCTCTATTTTCGAGCCTTTCTATGCATATACGGCGACGATAGTGGCCAAGAATGCATCCCGACATGACACCACGGCCACCGTGCCTATGCTCAAAGTGTCACTTATCCTCCAGACTTTTTCCAAGACGCAAAGATGGAAAGATAATTCTTCCCCAACCAGCTACTCCTTTAGGTCGTTGATGTGGGCTTTCGTTCAGGCTGTAAGAAGAAGGCTGACATTGATATGAACTTTAGCAGGTTCCAGTAGCATTCGACCGGACACATGGAATCGACCTGGAAATGCGCACAGGGCATCTATACGAACGAGTGAGTAAATATTCTCTTAGCTTGGGTAATATGAGAGTAATGTGTACACTCTTTCGGGTAGGACGGCCTGAGTCATGGCCACATTCTACGACGTCCAAAGGTAAATCGAAAAGTTCAGGTTTGTTTTTAGTGTCTTCGAATTTCACCTAGTCAACGACTGAACCTGCTTAGTACGGGAGCCTTCTGAACCTATCCACGAACCGTCTGAAAAACTTGACGAAGCCGCTGGACCTTCAGGTAAAGTCGACGTCTCAACCGTGCTCGACAGCAAACGTATGTTAACTCCGGCTGAATTGCGCTGTAGATCCATATAGACGTATGTCAAACCATGCTCCATATAATGCCGAAAAGGATAGCTCCGATAAACCCACTGGATCGAACGATGAAGAGGAAATAAATACGGGTGAGAGGCTTTCGACCATAAAAAGGTGGCTTTCGTCAACTGCTGCTGTTGTCATTAGATATGGGTCCTGGTGCACCTTCTCCTCGTCCGGCAAGATCTCTACGCACAACGATTAGGACAACTCCTATTGTGTTTCGCGAACCTATTGTGGCTTCTGAACCCCCTCTGAACGACAGCCAGCCAAGTGGTGGCACATCCACTGGCTTTCAAGTGAAATGGGATTCAGAAAGGAAGCGTAGACAAGGTTATTTCGCGCCTCCAAGTCGTAGTGATAAGTCACCATTTAGGCATTATAACAAGTCTGAATTTGAATAATCCTACACTCACCGACCGATTCTCATTTAAGATTGAGACGTTGATTGGACGCTTGCGCGTATGCATGTGCGTCAAACGCTTGGCAATTCTATTTTTCTACCTCTCTCAACACGGATTGGCAGTTCCCGGCCGTTATTGGACCGCGTCACATATTCTAGTCATGCTTCCAAGGTGTTTTGAAACTCTAGATTATAATTCAAAATAATCAACGTCCACCAATGGTTCCGGTAAAGCTCTCGAAACTTGATGAACAAATCTTTATCATGAACCTCTGTTCTAGTATTATAGGCAAGCACGATAGTAAGAATGCGAATCGCTAACAAAAGCAAGCAAGAACTTTCTGAGATAAGATAAGAGCCAACACAACGAATTCCTGAATTTGTTTCCAGTCCTGGAAGGACATGAGGCATTCATGAGTCAAGTTCAAATTTGCGCAGCAGCTTTTTGGCATGACCGTCGAGTGGGCTTGGCGCTTCTTTCTTAGATAATAGGCGCCGTCTCTGCTTCTTTTATTTTCTCCTCGTCGACCTAAGTTTGGTATTGATTTGACCATAGACGTTTTCGCATCATTCCTCCAAGCATCCATCCTTTTTTCCCTCGCGAAGAAAACTACGGACGTCCGCTCCATTGCTTCGACTACTTCAAGAAGTAACGTCCTGCGAATTCTGGACTATTTACGGTATCGGAATCAGAAGCACTTCCGGCCCGACTGACAGGTATATTAATTACACCACTTTATAAATGCGCATTTCTAACACTGTTCTTTAGAACGTTACACCTTCCCCACGTCTTCTCTTATCTCTCAACCCCGTATCTATCACGACTTCCGGTCAGCGGTGACTATTGGTGTTTGGATATTTGGTATGCTATCATTTTGGAGATCGCTTCTTACCCTTTTGGTCAATAGTCGGTCAACTACATCCCAATTGGCTTCTCATGCTTCCCAAACCACTGTGTCGGGCCTTCCAACGATTATTGATTTGCCGCACGAAATTATGGATGTGATATTTGACAACTTGGAACCTACCATCAGATATGATTGCTTAACTCTCAGGGCTTGTTCACTAGTTTGTCGACACTTCTTATCTGCAAGTCAAAAACGGCTATTCTCGCGCCTACATTGTGATTATTCTGGATGTCGTCACAGCGCGAGGAAGTCGAAGCTCCTTTATAAATTGCTTTCTTCTTCCCCGCATATAACTGTATATGTTCGATCAATCTCCTTCACCGAAAGTCACAATTTCTCTCAACTTTCGCGTGATTCTTGGATGCACAAATTACTTCCTCGTCTGAAATACCTCACCTCCTTCTATCTTAACGGTAGCCATGCTACCTGGGGCGGAATTTCAACAGATATTATAACCGTTCTCCGTGATACTTTTGCTTTCTGTTCATTACACTATATCAGCATCTCCCTCTTGCGAGGTCTTCCTATGGATATCATTTCCAAATGCGACTTTCTACAACATCTCGAGCTTTCTTTTGTCAACCTTGACAAGAGCAAAATGTCTGAATCGCATGTTGCTGAAACAAAGCTTCAATTACGTACTCTGCGTATCAGCCCACTTCCCTTAGCTCTGCCGAATATCACAGAGTGGTTATTAGATTCTTCTCATACCTCGGTTTTATCTGATCTCAAAAAGCTGGAGATCTCCATTGCCTATGTGGAGGATCAACAAGATGCATGGCGACTGATGCAAAGGGCATCGCTGTCACTAACAGAAATTTCATTCTCAATTTGGGCTGAAAGTGAGTCTTGCATTCAAATATCTATCTACATTGCAAATACGAATACAACATTGTTACTTTAGATTTACCTCCTGCAGATGTACAATGTCCTTTTGACTTGGGATTATTCCCATGTCTACAAAATATAAACTTATGTCTTGAGTTTGACACGTGCAATAATGATCACGCTGACAGCGATGATGACGAACTTGATTATGGACCGCAGTTGGATCCCCTTCCTTGGGTTATATCTGCTCTACGATCAATATCCCTGTCCAATCAGCTTGAAAACGTTAGGATTAATTATATTTTTCGGGAACGCAGTCAGCGGCGCTTAGAAAAACATATGGAATTGTGGAAGGAGATTGACGACATCTTGACATCACCCATGCTTTCTCACCTGTGCTCAGTACAAGTGTCTCCTCCTCCATTCACCCTCCAAGTGCCATTCGAAAACTATCTCCCGAATCTCAGTGAAAAAAAATTGCTCTGTATAACAGGTTGATCCCAGGAGGGTCCTCGGGACCACAGTAGAAGATGCACGGGGCCTTGTTTTATCATTTCAACTGTCCAGAAAGCAGGTTGTATAACGTGAATCTGACAATACGTAGTAGTCTTAGGTTAATAAAAGTGCAGGATGTATGCCGTGGCGTTGCCTCGCATTGAAATCATATGTAACCTGTCAGAATGAAAATGATCGTCCTATTAAGACAGGTAAAATGAAGGGCACGCGTTAGATCTTCCCTTCCTTCTGAAGCTACAGAGAGGGCTTTGGGGATTACATTGGATTCCAGTTATTCCGGTGCGTACGGCAATGACCTCCACTCACGGGAACATCCGGTCCACGGGTAATGTCCACATTTCGTCCCGACAACGACGCATATCAACCAAACCCTCTTAGTGGATCGATTTTAATCGCTAGTATTTGACTCGCAAAGCCAAAGTTCCTCATTTTATTGTCTATTTTCAGCTGAATTCAGATGTAATTTTCAGAATGTACTGTAAGCAGTGAGCAAGTTGGTAATAAGTAGATAGTTGCTACTTCAGCGTCAGAACCGGTACCGGTGTTGCACAAATGCCGTACTAGCTATTCTTGCAAACAGGCTTTTTCAAGCGTTTCACTCTGATACGGATCACCGCTAACGTTATCGATTTATAATATCTACAGTGCAACTATAACTATGACTCGAATCAAAATCGGATCCTCGCCACTCTTGTTTTAATGTCTGTTCGACAAGATCTGCCACTGGACGCTGTGAGGACGTGAGTAATCTCTCTTGTCTGCACCACTAACATTAGCACCAACTAATTCCTTGAGCCAGTGCCGGACCTCTGGTAAATATAAGCACTACTTTAAGGATTATACTAAATATACCTGGGTACCTAGCTTGTAGGATACCTTTTGAATTGGGGCCTCTACGGAGTGCTCTCTGTCCAAGTTTGTTAGTCTTTTTTTGTATGTATATGCACGACTCTGATAACACACCCCAACAGGTATATACTATGCAGCCTTCCCTGACGATAAAACTGGAACCAAAAGCCTCGTTTATGGGACGTACATACTCGAAACTATACAAACAGTTTTGGTTACGCATGATGCGTTCCATGCTCTTGTTATAGGCTTTGGAAACCTCGATTGTCTAACGAGGACAAATTTTACCTGGCTAACAGCAGGCGTAATGGCGGGCCTTAGTGAGTCATAATTTACTCGTACATTGAGCATACCTAAAACTTCCTAAAGTTGCATGTATTGTGCAGATATTCTACGCTTACCGCATATACGTTTTTTCAAAGTCCAAGATCATGGCAGCTTTTATCACGCTGGTTATTAATTTCGTTCTTAGTCGCTTTCAAAGATTAATTTACTTATGATTCATCATTCACTCTTAGATGGCACTGACACAGTGCAGCGCAGGGATTGTTGCAGGGTCCTTGGCTGCTGTGGTATCTAATTGGACAATGCTGACTTTTAAATCAGTAAGGATTGCCTCCGGGGTATGTTTCAGAATTCTACATTAAATAAATTACCAACCGATACATACATCATACAGATCTGGACGGCAGTAAGTGCTGCTTGCGATGTAGTGATAGCAATATGTATGTCATACCAAGCAAGTATTTTTGTGGTTTTCTCGGTCAAACAAATTGTAACATATGGAGGGTATCTTTCCTAGTTATCCCGGAGGAAATCAATTTTAAAGTCCACGCAAACTCTTTTGACTCGCATAATCAAACTAGTCATTGGAACAGGGATATTTACTGGTAAATTCAAGGTTTTTGACCTTTTCTTACTTATCTGACCTTTGTACAGCTCTTGTTGCCATACTGAGTTTGGTTTTATTCGAGGCTACGCATTTGCGTGGAGCTTTATTCTCGACTCCCGGTCTAATTTTGGCAAAGTTTTATTCAAATTCAATGATGGTCATCCTTAATAGTCGGTTCGAAATTGTTGGTGGACGATATTCTGTGCCACCATCGGAAATCAGTCTTCCATCAAACATCTTTCTGTCCAATAGTGATTCAACGACTCCTTCACTAGTACTTTCAGCTTCATAAAAAAAAGATTCGACTAACGAGGTAACCGTGTCCATTGGTGTTCTAAGCTTTTTCACTCATAGTCGATGGATTTATACTTGGAGAGATCTCCGAATGGAAAGAGTACATACCGCGTATGTAGTGCTACGTTGCACCAATAACTATGATTTCATAAAGCCTCTGTATAATTTTTGTCTTTGTAATCTAATCAACTAATCAATGGGGACTATTAAAATGAACCATATGCGTGTACTTCATTAATTCATTCCTCCAAACACACTCTTGGACGACATCACCCGGCGGTCACCTCCAATAGAAATGAAAGCAAAATAAAACTCACTATTTAATCAGGAGCCAACGAGATTCGACTAAATCTCGAACTCAGACCATTTATTCAGCTGGTACTGATTATGGACCGACTACGACAGTGCACTAATCATTGCGACAATTTGATGGGTCCGTCGAATTAGTCGAATGATGGTCACGTTGTATACGGAGTCGTCTCTGGTTCATTTTTTAGGTCCTGAAATTCATTCACTGGGCAGTATGCAGTACAAATGCTTGCATAAATGTATTAGTAGGACTACTAAACTAAACTAATCCATAAATGAATGATAGGATACCTGGATAAACCAAGAGTCATCCGACCGCTACATCCACGCACCACACATGCACAACCTTCGGAATCATCCTACGCCTCTTCAAAACCACTGTAAGTCGTAAGGTTGTCGTAGGCATATAACTGTCATGTAAGCCTCCGCTGAATTAGTGAATGCGTAAAATTCACCCATTCGAGTATCTGGGAATTCGAGTTACCGAGCCGATATGGCTAAGGCACAAATATCCCGCAATAGCAGCCAAACTAAAGCCCTTGGAACGTCGTTGAGGAAGGAAAGAATATCTCAACCACCATGTTCGACCCGTTTTACGGTCCAAGCTTGGTCTTCACACTGGCCGTGCGGACGAGGATGAAACCAACGGTTCCTCCTCCGTCAATAAGCTCCGCCAGGAACGTCAGCGAATCCTTTAAATACGCCGACATACGTCCATCAAACATCTGCCGATCCTGTGTCCAAGCGCCTGCTCTCTGTCGACCATCATGTTACCACCTGGTGTTGCCTATCTTGCTAAACAAGTACCCTTCTTGCTGCTTCCCTCGGCTTTCTGGTACACCCTCCTTAATGTATACCTAGGCCGTGGGTTTTATGTTTGGATGTGTCTTCTGCTCGGACTTTCCTCGCTACCTATCCTGTTTTCGGCCCTGGCTACATATGAGAGATCCCAGATCAGGCGGAATGCCTCTGCAAGACATGCACGACTTCCACCTGTCGTATCGGCGGGTTGGGGGATAATTGGTGACGTCAACACGATGGTCTCTATGCTAAGAAACTTCAAAGAAGGATACCCAAGTACAGTCTGCCCTTTGTTATAACCGTGACTTTGTTAAAATCCCTATTAGGTGATTACATGGGAGAGTGGCCAAAGCAATATGGGTGCACTTTTATCGTGCAACCGCTCTTCTCTAACATGGTGTTGTTGTATAATACTCATAAAAAAGTTGGTAAATTTATGCATCGCACAGATCTTCACTATGGAACCCGATGTTATCAAGGTGGGGATGATTAAATGATCCTTTCTCATCCTAATCAACGCTCTAGAGTCTGCTTGCTACACAATTTGGCGTTTTCGAGAAAGGTAGACCATCCTCCGAAACACAGACGCAGACACTCATAGAATTCAAGGCCCTCGTTTTATTTCCTGCATGCATGCAGTCCTAGGGACAGGCGTATTTAATTCTGATGGCAAGTGGCATTTCTAAGTAACCCGAATCGTGCTCAATAACCTCTGCAGGAGACATGTGGAAGTCAGCATTTTACATGTTCATCTCGACGTTATTTGATCTCTATTTAGATTTCATCGCGCCTTGACCCGTCCCTTCTTTGCTAGATCCCGCATTAGTGACTTCGACACGTTCGATCGACACGCCGAACGCGCTATTAGCCTGATGCGGTCACATCTATCCAGCAAAGGAAGCGTCGACTTCCAGGATATAATATCGCGTTTTACCCTCGACTCTGCCTCGTCTTTCCTGTTCGGCATCGAGCTCGGAACGCTTTGTCCATCTGACAATTATGCTGATCAATTTTTTACGCGATTCAATCCTGTTGATTTCGCGGCATCCTTCTCTCGAGCGCAGATGATCGTTGCTTTACGCGAAGTAACTGGCCCATCGTGGCCTCTCGCAGAGTTCTGGAAAGATCAGGTGAAGAGCGAAATGGACGTCGTGAATAAATTCATCAGCTTTGTTGTGGAAGAGGCACTGTGTAGAGCGAAAGTAAACAGAGAATCATCTCGGGATAAGGATAGTTTTGGAGAGGTGAACGAAGGTGATACTTTATTAGATCATTTGGTCCGGCATACAGATGGTACATTAAAAATTCCTCGTTCATTCCCGTTAATCGTATGCTAATCATTGCCTCTTAGACCCTGTAGTCATTAAAGATGAGATTATTAATATTCTAGTCGCTGGAAAGGACACCGTAAGCAAGTTTCTTATTAATCAGTCTCCATCAAATCAATATCTCCCTTCTTTTAGACGGCTTCTACTCTCACTTTTGTCGTTTACATGCTAACTGAGCACCCTTATGTGTTGGAGCGTCTTCGCGAGGAGATCCTGAGCATCATTGGACCTTCTCGTCGACCGACAATGGACGATTTCAAGAATATGAAGTATTTACGTGCTATTATCAACGGTCAGTCACTCTTTCACGTTCTAGTGGAACCCGGCAACTGATTTATCGCTGAAAGAGACGCTCAGGCTATATCCTACGGTGTAAGTATACAAATTTTACTTTTACAGCACGAAGAACTGATAGAAGATATGTATAATAGGCCTTTCAATGTTCGGTATACACAGCTTCAATGTGTCCAGGTTCACATCCTATGCTCACGATTTTAAATTAGGACGGGTAAAGATGATGCAGTCGTCACTACTTCGGATGGGAAATCCATGTTCATTCCTAAGAATGTCAAGTGAGTGCTGTTCGATCGTTAACTTGTTCTTTGCTAATTTCCCGTCTTAGAATCTTATATAGCGTATTCATGATGCACCGTAGGAAAGACCTATGGGGTCCTGATGGTTCAAATGAGATGTTTATTTTGTTAAAAAAGAGGCTAATGAACTGTCTTCACAGCTTTGGATTTCGACCCAGACCGTTTCATCGACGAACGTCTTCAGAAATATTTAGTTCCTAATCCATTTATTTTTCTGCCATTCAACGCAGGTGTGTCCAATTTGACCTTAATTCTTTGCTGGCACTCAATTCTACCACCAGGTCCTCGTATCTGTCTCGGACAACAGGTAAACGATTTGAATTCTTATACCACGAATGAGTATCTCATGTCGACTTAGTTCGCATACAACGAAATTTCGTTCTTCCTCGTTCGCCTTTTGCAAGCATTCTCGACCATCTCACTTGGAGAAGTTACGATTCTAGCTCCTAGTCATTGGTCAGTGAATGCAGAAGGACGGCAGAAAGAAGAAAAAGTGCGGCTTCAGTTGCATCTAACGCTTTATATCGAGGTGTGTCCGTATTAGCTTAGTATCGAAAGGATTATATATTCATCCAAGCTTTTAACTGTAGGGAGGATTGGATATACACGCAACAGATGCAACTCTGGCAAATTAATGATTTAATTATATCGGTATGCTCCGACCGAATATCATATTGTGGCATTTTTAGACGATTCCCTATTTTGAACTCAAAAAATCCTGTTTAAAGAAGACTGATTTCATGAGTGATAAAGGACTTTCTTTTTGAGATCTCTACTTACTTTTTTCCTCTATGTGAAGCATACCTTTCAGTCGCAGCCACGACAGCTCCTCCTCTATTGTAGAAGAGAATTGCTGAAATCTCATTCGATTTCCCAAATTTTTTATCCGAAACGTGGCCATTCGTAGATGAGGCATTATCATGAGAGCTGATGCAATTTCTTTGAAAATAGCTGCGCATTGAAAAGGTGCACTGATTGGACCAAAGAGACTTATTTGAACGACGAAAGTTACTGTCTCCACCAGATTTGGCTCCGCTATCCGTTTGAGACAATCTGTTATCCACTGCATTGGAGGATTGTGAAAAAGGCCACCAGGTGATTCAAATAAAACAGCATGCAAGGAAAGTGTTCGCAGTGATGAAAGTATACCCAGATCAACTGGTTCCGTTTCGACAGATTGAGGCACTAGTATGATAGGTAAATTTATCCGCAATGGAAATGAATTACGTGTACACGCACTGACAGAGGCAAGCCCGAATGTGAAATGTTGAAGAGTTTGAAAGTTCAGGCGCAATAGCAGAGCCACATCGTTGTAATCATGAAGTTCTTTCATGCCCATAGAGAGCGTATGTAGCTGTGAAATATCGATCGGGGAATCTGTAGTGCATAGCCATTCCAAAATACAGTTATCTGTCATAGGGGATATGTAACCGAAATTCTCAAGCAGCGTTTTAGAACGGCTGATGTCCAACGTTTTTTGAAGACTTTCTGACTCAATTTCTATACCGAAATGTGTCATATCCAGTACAAGTTTCTTCAACACAGAAAGTTGATGGAGAATGGAGCGAGGGACATCAGAAAAGCCTCGAATTGCGAGTTCGGAGATCGGGTTCAGCTCCAGTGTAGACTTTATTGCGAATTGCAATTTTGTGGGCAACTTAAGCCAACCAATAGACCACTGTCCCCGTTCAGATGGATTCCCATTCAAATCAAGCACCTGTAAATGACGGATGCTATCCAATACCAGAGAAAGCCCGCTATCCTCGTAGATCCAATGGGAGTGGTGCCTGCCCGAAGAGCCATTGATCTCCATATGTATAATGTATGCCGATAGATGTGATGAAGTCATGAGAACCTCGCAAAGACGTTGCGATGCTTCAATGTCCTGTATAATTACTTTCTCAAAGAGATATTGCTGGCAGCGAATACGCAGAATACGGGCTGTGTGAGAGCATATTCTTAACGATGGATGATCGTCGCGTAGGTAGGAGATGACCGTGTCGATAAGCTCTTGCGGGAGGTTATAATTTTGGATATCCTCTTTTAAATCCATAGTTTATTGAAAGCGATGCAGAGGATTCCTATAAGCTTATGTTTGAGCGTTGGTTGCAAGTTCAGCGAGTCTGGACGAGCAAACATCAGAACACTACACCCCCTGATTTAAACAAAAGTAAATACTGTAAATCTTTAATATTACTTACTTCAGAGCAACCTTTTCAGCAATCCCTACGACTGAAGAAAATGTGACCAACCACATAAGCAAGAGCTTTGAAGGTAGATAAGAGACTTCAGGACAATTTGATTATATTTTTAGATCTTTCGAGCTTCTCAAATCCCATCTCGTGCTTATGCTACCTACATCATTTGGTTGATATTTCGGCTCAAGGCTGTACATTCCCATGGCTTCGTCCTCCAGATGAATGTGTTATAAGATTCAATAAAGGAATGTACTCCTCAGCGTCTTGGCACCCTCTCCCAAATTTCGAAGTGCTGGTCATTTCGAAACACGACTATTCACTTTCAGTTGCCATTCTCCCAACAGCTCAATTCGAATTTATTACCATGTCGCGAATAAGCATCCTCTTCATAGCATCTTTGCTACATCTGTTCACTATCGAGCTTATTAAACCAGTAGCTGCACGAGTAATCAAATCATCCCGAAGGATTTTTGGTAAGCATTTATATCTATTAATGAGTGTGTTCTCTCATCGTCGAATGCACAAGTTAAAGGAAGCAAAGCCATATCAATAGGGAAAACTATTTAGGATCTGTGTCGAAGAACTGGAAGAAGTAGAGGTCAGATTATGAGGATAAGAAATGGAATATGCAATCTTCGCAATCAAAGATTTGATGCTTGCTCAGCGCTACTTGTGAAATCGATACTGTCGTAATACACTCTATTGATCTCCCTTGACGCAGATGATTGAACCACTGGAAAACAGTCTACGGGAGCCTTCTCTAGGGTATGCTAAGTATAAAAAGCGAGGTGAAATATATGAAAACCCACTACAGTGCACCCTTCCAACCTTTACACCTCAATTCGTTTTTTGAAGTGCTGATCATTTCGTTTATCTCGATACTTTGCGCATTCTCGACCATCGTCCGACTTCTATCCTTGTTAACTGCCGCATTAAACACTGCCGTTGCTCTCAAAATCAAGGTCTCTTCCGCTGGAACGCTAAATACCAACTTGATGACGGGAGCAGCTCAAGGCTCCATGGCGAAGGTTCAGCAGCAACAGGCAAAGGCACAGCTGGAGCCGAATCAAGTCAATAAGCAGAAACATCAGCTCATATCAAGATTGAAGGAAAGCCATCATAATTCGGAGAAGTAGCCTGCTGAGATGTGGGGCCGAAGTGAAATCTATGACAGAGAGGTGAGGAGTATTGCGGTGAGTAGAACATAATACAACCACTTTCCCAGCTTGAACAAAGGGAACCATCCTGGGCAGATGTCGTCTACATGGGGGCTCGGTAGAACCTCGACACCGAGATCGAGGCGCGAGACTTTCAGGACATCGAAGAGCGCGGTTTATTTGGATACGGATCTAGAGGAACAAGATTGAGAGGACATCAAAGTCCGAAATAACATCTTGAGAAACGTGGCTTTGAATAGCTTGAGGCTCGAGACATTGAGTGGGATCTGGAGCCTCTAGAGTAATCGTGAATATAGACTGTAGTCGACACATGCGATTAGTAATACAGCAGTGGATACTCTTGATGTTCCCTTAAGAGCTTTAAATGACAATGCGAAGATCTAATAAGATAATAGAATAAGTAGTAATATCCAAGAATCATTCATTCGTGCAATATGAGAGTAAATATTATTAGACAAAACAAACTTGAGATGCATAACCTTTAAACCCATGACTTGACGCCCCATCCAATAACCTCGAACAGGACTGGGAGAGCTTCGGCTGCAAGTACCGCAATACCGGCATATACGATGACTTTAGTCAACACTATTTAAAGTAGTAGACATCAGCCGCAATTAAAAGTTGATAACGCAGAAGACGAACCATCAGCATCATAATGCTTCACTGGCTGACCAGCCTTGTCCTCCCTCTCTTCCCGTTCAAACCCATGATCAAAGCCCTTCTCATCGAAATGATCTTGGACGGTGTTGAGTGACGTTTGACCCTGCGATCCACGCATCTTGATCTCCGTCCCATTGACATTCGACATCCCTCCTACGCTACTGCCACTGCCAATCCCACCGATCTCGACACCGACTCCCGCTGAGCCAGGGAGATCGATAACACTAGGAATCGGGTGCAATCCGAACCCGCTGGGAGAGTTAAATTCGCTGGGTACATTCTTGTACTCGGTAGCGGGGGTATAGAATCGTCGATGTGGTAGACGGAAAGCGCGAGCGAGGAGACGGAAAGTCGGGGGGAGGATAAGATGCAGTGTGGATTTTGCAAGTATACGCCATACGAATATAATTAGTACACCTGTGCCATTAGTCAGTTTCCGTTCAAATGATAGATGAAATCGAGAAAGAGGCGACATACCAACAACCATCTTCAAAGCTGCCACGGCCCACCACACTCCCACATCCCCCCACGTCCTCTCAACTTGGACCCACTCTCCCAGCGCAGCATCGAGTATCCACCCACTGCCGGGCATAACCACTGTCCTGCCCATTCCCATACCCACACCGGCATATTGCATACCCCACCTCCCGACCAGCGCGCCAAGGACGACGCTCGCAAATGCGATAGCGTCCTCGAAGCACGGACAATCATCTACGGGCTGTGGGTGCTGGTTGACAAGTAATAGACAAATGGGTATGAGGATGAGAGGCACCTCCCACCCACCCCGCTGGACCCATGATTCCATCCACCCACCAACACCCAGCCCGCGCCCGAGGTATATGATCCGCTCAGAGACTCCAGTTGGTGCTCCGAGTCCCAGTAGTTGGGCGATGTAATAGATAGGATTGCCAGCTGAGAGCACGATAGGTATACCAGCCCAGTTTGTGTGGGCCCACCAGATAGCAGCGCCAAGGAACATGCCGGTAATACAGTCAATAAAGGAGTGCATCGCGGTATACAGTCGTCCAAAGACGATCGAGAACGTGTATACACCTAGGAGCGCGGTGAGGAAGGTATATGTCTGCGTGGAGATGGCTGCTGCTGGCTCGAGGGTATCATGTGCGATGGTGGTAAGCGTATCGATTGGGACGATTGTTGAATTCGTCAAGATAGTTGTGAAATTGGATAGATATGGCATGGATGTGCTGGAGATAGCGGTAGGTGTGGACGCGAGTCGGTGGACATGGCCGAAGAAAAAGAGCGCGATTGAGACGCTGTTGGTAGAATGCGTTGACGGAAAACCGTACTCGAGGTGGTGTGAGCCGATGGCTGGGAGATGTTAGATACTGACGATTTCCATTTGGAACAGAGACTCACTTAGACGGGTCACTGGGGGCGCAAACGGCCTTGGTGAGCAGATAAGGTCCTTGATGACGGAGGAGCAGTATACGCCCAATCCGAGCACCATTATGAGTCTAGATCAAACAATCAGCTACATCCGAGAAGAAATAAGAAGCAATTTACCCCCTCCCCATCTCACCATACCCGAAAAAGAAGGACGCTGGGAGCAGAATCATGAAGAATGTGTGCGTGCCCAGAGACGAGGTGTACACGAAGTAGGCATCTAGCCAAGGCGTTCTGATCTTGTTCTGGGGGATAGAGGTATTAGCATTGATGATCCGCTGCTAGTAATAGCAATAGACAAGTATAAATGGGGGGGAAATCGCAGAAGTGCGCTACCATCGCGCCAGCAAGAAGTTGGATATATAAAGCAGGCACATAACTCACCTGCATCTTCGCAATCACCTCCGACTCCAATGCCACCATCTTCACCAGCCTTCGGCGTATCGCAGCCCTCCACCACGGCAGCGTCGCTTCATATACATCCATGGGTAGTCGCCCAGGAGTTGATTTTTCCCATGAAAGTGGGCTTGGTTCGTAAGTCATCTTTTCGTCATATTCATCGAGTCCGTCTCCTCCGTAAGTGTAACGGACTGCGTCGTCTTGAGGTACTGGTGAGTTTGATCGCGAAGATGCTGCTGACGATGGTTCTGACAAGCTGAACCGAACTCGTCCCGGCCGTTGCCCCGCAGAATCGTCCATCGTGCTGGTTGAGATTTCAAGCAATAAAGGGGTATCTAGATGCTCTAAACACCTCCTGGATGACTTTTATTGAGCTTACGAAGGTGAACATAAAAGTTAAATCTATACCTGCTTCCGCCGCTATTGATGGATGGTTAAAGGCAGTTTCCTCGGCGTTTGGGCTTCTCTTGATATTCAGGTGTAACTTGTAAGCGATTGTAGCTTATAAGCATAGTATAAAGCAAACATACCGCTCGAGATTATAAGGAGATCATCCAGCCGCCAGCGCTCTGAACCTCTGACTAAGGCAAGTTGATCAAGACGACGTCGAACATTGCCAGTTGAAGGTGGCTGCTTACGTACGCGCTCCTCTGATGCTTACCTTGATTTGGTGCATGATTTTCCTGCGATTGTCTGCGATTTTTCCCTACGAGCATTTTCCAATTTTTCCTGTAACAAGTGCTGCTCATGGACAGCCACTGCAAGAATAGTAAGCTTCTTAGGCCTCCTCATTGCGTATTAAACTCAATCTCATCCTTCGTCTATGTCTCCACTGTCCAGCTTCGGCAGCCCCCGAGTCCTAATTCCATTTTGGGCAGACGCAAACGTGCGCCATCCCAAAATGCTGAATAGCCGTGCACAAACCCCTCCGTTCTAACTTCTCGTCATCCACGCCACTGCTCTCTTTGGTTCTGACTCAGCTGAGCTTCTTTTTGGCTTCGGAAAACACTCGCTCTAGAAGGTGTGAGCGACTGCAAATATGTACATTTTTCGCTTCCGTTTAAATTTGATATGGTTCGACCGCCCTGCACTCACTGCTCTAGTACTTACCAGTAATCCAACCTATCCCCCCAAAATTAAAGAAGAGTTTGCTCTGCGAGTCATCGTGAACGCAATTTATGAATTATAGTTCGTGTGAGTCAGATATTCTTTGTATGGCGATCTTCTTATCGCAAACAACCGTGTAAGAGATTACGAAGGCGGATATGAACAGGCAGTGAAAAGACATACCAAGCTGTCATCTAAATTTCTATCCCTCCCATATGCTATTAAAATTCCATCAATTATATGTAGTAGCGTTCCATCCAAGGACACCATAAGGAAGATCGGTACAAAGCTTGGCACAGGAAGGAGTTTGCATCGAAGTAGTAGAGTAGAACGGGGGTAGCGTGCAAGCCAAGAAGACACAGAATTCTAAAAAATAAATTTTCAATTTAGGTCACTGAATGGAATGCACACCTAAACCACTGATACATCTACTGTCCATAAATGAACGAATAAACATTATACAAGATGTTTGAGCTATGAGGAAGGAAGAGGGCATGAGATGCTAGGGCACCAGGCAATTTTGAGCGTATATAGATTTTACTACAGGTAATGTAAAAGTCTGAAGCAAGTCTGAGGCAGGTCTGAGGAGCTCGTTGCGCGGGATGGCTGCCCAAATTACGACATTAAACAGCGACTTAGGTCCAAGCCGAGCGATGCTGTATCGATTCGAGACACGCGTCATCCCAAAGGCATTGCTAAACAGCCATACACAAGCCCTCCGTTCTCGCTGTTCATACCATGTTCTCTTCGGTCTTGAATTTTGGTCTAGCTTCGGGAATCGTTCGCTCTACATTATGAATAATTACAGGTATCAGGTATGTACATTTTTCCGAAGCTTCCATCCAAATTCGATAAGGTTCGACCGCCCTGTGCAGCGATGGTGCTCACTGCTCTAATCTACTATAGGAGGCTATCCTCCAAAACTTAAAGAGGAGTTCGCTCCGCGAGTCAGCGTGAATGCAATTTACGAATTATAGTTCATATAAGTGGATAGTTCTTCAATGTCACGTCACGAGTCTCAAGCCTCGAAGCGACTAGTATACCGAAATGAGCACTGCAGAAACTAAATGTGACAAGCATAATACTCAAGAACTTCATCAATACATGAAGCGAACTAGGGCGTGGGCACAAGTACAACATGTTTGCGCATAAATAAACATTGAACGAGGTATAAAATACTGACCACCCTTGCCAGAAAGACGTATTAATAACTTGAGCGCCCGCCTTTATCTCTACTAGCACTTCTCAAGTACGTCGCTTGCATGCTGTTATAACCAGCTATCACTAATATCCTCAATCCATAGTCTCAACAATGAAAACCTCCACCGCCCTCATCGTCACATTCCTCGCTGCCGCAGCCAACGCATGGACTTTTACTTCATGTGATTCGGAAGAATTCAATGGAGATGAAGCCGACCTCCCTTGTACTATTAAGTCCTGCGAGCCTGAAAGCACCGTCAGTTACAATGTTGAACCATCTTCTGGCTGCACTATTTTGCTGTACTCGGACGAATCTTGTGAGCAGCCAATCATAGTTTCGAGCAAGAACTTGGACAACTACGCCTTGGAAGAACCTATGCAGTCATTCTCCGTTAATAATTGTTAAATTGATTACTTCAAAGTAGGCTGCACTTGTTATTTATCTTGAATAACTCTCTGACCCCTTTGTGCTTGTGGATAGTATAGTCCAACAAGGGATACAATTGAAATAACGGTGTTTATGCCAATTGGATAATGAGTAGATACTGCAATATGATTGATCGCTAATAGTGTTTTACATAAGTACAAACCCGTGATATTCTCGGTCTCACTGTCTAGCCTTGTCCAACGCAGCATTTTAATGTGATAATCTGAAAGAAGCATAAGAGCCTCATAGAAGGCAACTCATGACAGCGGGGAAGATGCCCAACTCCCGGCGGTGTGCCAAGCCCATGCAACAGCTGCTCTTCTCCCCAAGCCTTGGGCTTGAGAGCACCAACTAGACGAGTTGCAGTTCTTAGTTGTCAATATTTAGGACCGTATATGAGTCTAGCAATTTTCTTCATGCCCGAGAGCTTTTGTACTACGGAAGTAAGCGAAGCGTATTAAATATTGGTAAATAGTAGTGGGTAAATAGTCACACAAACGGGACGCAAGGCTGTATGCATGCACGTGAGTCCCCACCAATAGCCGTACACAAACCCTCCGTTCTCGCCGTCCATACCACTGTTCTCTTCAGTTCTGACTTTCGGTTTGGCTTCGGGAAACGATCGCTCTAGAGTGTATGAACGATTGCAAGTATGTACATTTTTCGCTTCCGCCTAAATTTGATAAGGTTCGAGGGCCGCCCTGCGCTCACTGTTCTAATACAACCTAATATCCCTCCAAACTTAAAGAAGAGTTCGCTCCACAAATCAATCTGTGATTTCTATCTCAAAACAACTGGTATACTGAAATGAGCACTCCGAAAACCACTTCTTCATAAATGTGACAAGCGCAATACTAAAGAACTTCATTAATATATGAAGCGAACTAGAACGTGGATACAAGCACCGTACGTTTGCGCATAAATAAACATTAAACGAGGTATAAAACGGAATGATCATCCTTGCCAGAAAGACGCATCAACAACTTGAGCGCCCGCATTTATCTCTACTGGCACTTCTCAAGTACGTCGTCCGTATACTGTTACAACCGGCTATCGCTAATATCCTCAAATCCTAGTTTCAACAATGAAAACCTTCACTACCCTCATCGTCGCATCCCTCGCTGCCGCAGCCAACGCATGGACTTTTAATGCCTGCGGTAAACAATTCGATAACAGCGAAGGCAACTTCCCGTGTACTGCTAGATCATGTCCGGCTGGAAGCAAGATCAATTACCAAGTTGGAGTATTCTCAAGTTGCACTCTTAGATTATACTCGGATGCATCTTGCAGGAATCAAATCGGGATTTCAAGCAGGGACTGGGACCACACCTTGGGCCAAAGCATGGGATCATTCGACGTTCGAAATTGTTAAATTGATCACTTGGTAGGCTGCACTTGTTATTTATCTTGAATAACTCTCTGACCCCTTTGCGCTTATGGATAGTATAGTCCAGTAAGGGATACAATTAAAATAATGATGTTAATGACAATTAAACGATGAATAAATGCCTGCGGTATGATTGATCACTGACCCGATGGTCGTGTTACATAAGGGAACAAAATATGATGAAGTAGTACATAGGTATAAACTCATTTAAACTGGTTTATATACATAAGGAGTGCTGTTAAATACGCCTTAGAAAAGAGTTTATTCAACTATTCTAGGTACTAATTTGTAATTTAACTGCAATCAATGAGATAAGATAGCCGTTTATTTGTCTATAGGATTGCGAATGAGCAAATATGGTATGGCGGTAAAGTAAGTGTGCTATTGGTGCATGGTGAATACAAGAGACATGGGTTCGAGAGCTTAACAGAATAATGACGAGGAAATAATCAAGATAGTGATAAGGATGTGCCTATAGGGCATATTTTCGAGAAATTTTAGTTGAAGACGACGCATGGAGGCTGTTTTACGTCTCACTCCGGACCGGAGATGCCGTATTTACTAGTATTTGGCAGCGACCTGAAGAACAATGCCACTCTAAATTTAGAGCAGCACAATGAAGATGACGTATGGACTTCGACCTTGGCGTACCTTAATGAACGAACCATTGAAGTTTTCAACTCGACGAAGCATAGAGTAGAATTAAAATCGTTGTCCGAATAATTAGTAGGGGATCGTCATGATGGTATACAGTAGCTTGGTAAAGAGGCGCTAAGCTCACCACGTGTTATTTGAACACTCAAGCATTTTCAATGTTGCATATAAGGACGAAGAGGGACTTTGGTCATGGCACTTGAAGTCTAGTTCAAGCCAAATCTTTCGAGTCGGACCATTCATTGACCCACTGCTTCCGAGCTATAATTCAAGAGCTATTTAGCGTCTTTGTCAATGCCGAAGCTGCCTATACTACAGTGCACCGGAGGTGCGTGCAACAGCGCCCACGTTAGCGAGACGTAAAATACAACGCTTTTCAAATAAAGCTAAGCACTGCGTTGATAATGCGACGATACTATTAAAACCCTTAACTGCAGCCCAGCAGTGGGACGAGCAAGAACAAAAGGACGGCTAAAGTCGGCACCTTCCTAATTTGGACATCAATCGGAGTTTGAAAAGCATTTTTGCTCATTGTCCCGTTTTCAACAATCGGCAAATGCACAATGGCCAGATACAATGGGTTTGTTATACTTAAGAACAAGGCGCACAGGTATGACCACCTTGTCTCTTCTTCCAGGACTACTGCAACGACCTCTAGACTTATTTCTATTCATACCGCAACGAACTCATCATGAACTCAACTGTTTCCAACTGTACGATCGATCTGTTCTTTCTTCGTAGCTACACGCTAATTTCGTGTTTCTTTTACAGTTTTTTCACGAGACGCTATGCTCAAACGCCAGGCCCGCACAGCTCGATCTCGCAAAGCAACGCTCATAAGCAAGCCTCTGCATATTATCCAAGAGGAGGACGAGCCACGAGCATCTTCTTCGCGCTCACCATCACCCTACGCCAGCACCAGTGCCAGCAGCAACCAGAAAGCAAAACGTAGACATGCCAACGTCTTAGTTTCCGACATTAGGATAGCACGCGATGCACCCGCTCATCTCGACACTGAAGAACAGGATGATAGCCTGTTGTCAGCCCCCCGGCCTGCACCGCGTCCGCCAACCAGCCCTGTGCCTTCACCCGACTCATTTAGACTTACGTTCACCGATGTCTCTTTCAAGTTTCCCCATCCCCCGCTACCAACACCATCTAGCGACCGCCACTCGTGTGTCTCGCCAACGCCCTCCATGTCTTCTTCATGTTCATCTTCTAGCCCCGAGTCTGACTCTATGGGTCTCCCAACGACACCGTCTTCCTCAGACGACGAATTCTCGCTTCCCTCGCCACGCTTCAACCCCAGACGCGCGGCCATTAAACCGCTCGTCATCATCAAGCACTCATCCTCGCCCCCACAAGACTCGCCTATTTCTCACCTCGAATCCTACCACATCAAACCCACCTCTCCACCTCCCTCCCCTCTCTCCGACTCTGACTCCGAATCAGACTCGGAATGGTACACGCGCGAGTTCTCTAAGATCCTCACCCTCTGCTCTCCCATCCCTCCCTCCTTCCCCACCCAAAACGCTCGCCCAGAGTCAATGTTCATTCCCCCCGCTGTCATGCCTGCATCCCCCAAACCCACCGGATACCCCAGTGGCCAGCTCGACCCCGCCTTCCCTCGCAAGCGTCTCAGCCACGAGCGCAAGCGCAGCATCCCGAAATACGCACCGCCTCCTCCCCCGGTTCCACCTATCCCAGCTCACTTCCGCTCCAACTCGATCAGTCGTCGCAACTCATGTTCCAAGACCCTCCCAACCACTGTTCGCCGTCCGCCTCCCCGCAGTAGTGTCCCTGCCGATTTCGATCTCGCTGATGACGAGTCAGCGTTTTCATTCTCGATGTATGCGGACCCTGAGAGCCCGACGAGCGCATACTCACAGCAGTCGTTCTCTTCGGGAGGCCAGGAGATCGAATTCCCAGTGGATGATCTCAAGTTCGAGATGGACATGGATTACCAACTCATGCTTCCCCTTTCGCTGCCTGGAAGCCCCATCGATCTGGAGGCCGACATTGCCCATGGACTCGAAGAGCTGAGGAGGGGAGTCCCTGAGTTGTCTGTGACAGAGTTTGTGTTGGAGGAGGAGCAAAAGGAAGCTGAGCAGGCGCAGGAGGTTTATGTTCGCGAGGAGGTGCAGTCGCATCCTCTCACTCCCGTCGTCGAGGAGCCTCAAGAAGAGGAAGAACAAGCCCAAGATGTGTTCACCTCCTCCTCTCCCTGCCCTATCCCCGCCTCTCCTGCATTCAGCGGCTCCTCCGCATACTCCTTCATCTATCCCTCTCCCTGCTCCTCCCCCATCCCCTTCGACTCTCCTTACGACGCCATCGACCTCCCCGAGCGTGGGCTCAAATCCAAATGGAGCTCCTCAACACTCAACTCCATCCGCGAAGAGCACGAACTCCGTGGCGCAGCTAAGCTCCGTCTCTACTTCGGCGGTGGTGGCTCCCCCTCAAAGACCAAGCGCACTAGCAAGAAGCTCCCACAGACACCTACCTCTCCTGCATTCTCCTTCTCATCATCTGGACATTCACCCTCGCCACTGTCAGGCAAGGGCCGCCAGTCTTCGAGGCGCGAATCGGATGTGATGGTTATTGGGTACGGTCAGACTGTGGGTGTGAGGAGGAGGGGAAGCATCAACTCGGTCAGCGATGCTGGTAGCGAGACGAGCACCTCTAGCTCGGGCAGCAATGGTCTGCGCAGGAAACCTATCCCTGTCGAGCTGTTTGTTAGGGGTGGTGCTTAAAAAAAATTATACACTCATTTCACAGCCTCTTCGATTGCTTTCGTCATTTTCCATTCCTGCTTACACATTCGTTCTTTCATTGCTTTCTATCGCTCTCTCGCTATCCGCACCCACATCATTCTATTTATATTCTCTGTTCTCTTGCACATACTTCCATACATACACACATCATCCTCCGCGCTCATCGCGATCTGTAGCAATATCTCCAACGACAAAAAGTCGATATAGTACAATAATGCACCTTGCTTGTAGCTAGTTAATAACAATCTGAATAACGTTTTTATATATGTTGTTGGATGTTAGTGTGGGCCCATGACTCGCGGAATTTTTTGTTCTATTGTTCTCTCTACTTAGAAAACGAAACGTGAAGCTTTAGAATCTTCTCCTCATGACTTCACTCTCTCAATTACTTATTTTTAGCTTGCTTCCTTCTCATCGTGTTTATAATCTCTAATCTATTACACAACCTTTTCCTCATGTAGCCTCTTATCATTCTGTCCACCTCACGCAATGTCTAAGATTCCATTTAGAACTTAACGTTGAGTCAGATGAACCAGTTCAATGGTCGATATTCTTTTACAGCGCACGTAGGGTTGGAGGTGACGGACGGACGGGTCAACCTTTTAAAGACATGCCGCGAACTTGGTGTTACGGTTGTAGCGCGCTTACTCGCATACTTGCCTCTTGGTCGATTCGTACGTGTCACCCACTACTGCTGAAATCAGCTTCGTTCTCACTATAATTATATGGATATCGCTGGATGACTTCCAAGAAGGTAATTTCAGGCGCGATATCGCTAGGTGAGTCGAAGGATTACAGTGGATTATGTATATCTCTTATCCACATATATAAATAGGTACAGCAAAGAGAATTTCCGTAATATTCCCAACCGCAGATGGGCTGGAGGCTATCGGGGCGAAGTATAACGCAACATCTAGCCTCATGACTCCTAGCACAGGAAAGCGACATTTTCCCTATACCTAGCACGAAGAAGATTAAGGCATGTATTTAAATGTGTGTATAAAACCCTCTTTCTAATAAATCTAGTAGTATCTTAAATAGAACTTAGCTGCAGCAAATATCAAACTGTCAGCGGAGGATGTACAGCCGGTCTATCTGGTTGCAGAGAATGCTGACGCGGCCCATGGGGAAAAATACACCACTAGGATTGTTATCACAATGTTTCCCGGCATTCTAGAGCTATATAAAAAAAAGCGCCCTTAAACAGTCTCGGTTAGAGCTGATAATAGAAATTGTACGGCCTGATGGTCTAGTAGTATGATTCCTTGTTAGGGTTTATAACTTAATTCGAGGAGGTCCTGGGTTCAATTCCCAGTCAGGCCCTATTGGTACTTTTGTTGCTCTACCTACAGTTGAATCCTGTTAAATACATTCATTCCGAGTCTGTGGTGTACAGTTGCCAGATTTAGTTTTTAACCTTTAAGGGATCAATCAATGTTATAAATAGATGAACAGCTGTTAATTCTATCATCGAAGCCCGAGCATCGGAAATCCTAAAAATTGCGCTTTTGTATAGACTAGAAAGCTTAGCTATAGCATCGTCCTTCGGCTGCGACACCTTTGTCCTTAAACCACAGGCCTGATGGTCTAGTAGTATGATTCCTTGTTAGGGTTGTAAAATCATTTCGAGGAGGTCCTGGGTTCAATTCCCAGTCAGGCCCATGTGTAATTTTTGTCTGTATGTAATGAATAGTATCATAGAAGTTCGGCACAAATGATATTTTGGGGCAGTCCGCTCAGGCGTCAACTTGCCGTTATGGCGCGCGATTTCCATGATAGCTGGCCGAAAGGCGGCTTCCCATCATAATTGAGGATACTTTGTCATTTTGGCACCTTACATCCGTCATTTTGCTAGTTCACTCAACGAAAGACCCACTTACTGGCCCCGTAGTCACTATCTCCGACTAATCTAAAAATAGTTCCTCCAGGGTTTTGCATTGATGATGCAAACCTTCTATTGTTAGACTTGCCATGAGTCTTTTTTATAAGCCCAGATCGATAACAACAGCATCTAAAGAATGTCATGAGGGTATTTCTGACCATCTCACCGAGTGGGTTTATGGGAAAACCCCTCGGAAAAGTAGTGGCTCCATCTAACTCAGCACAGTGTTATCTCATCAAGCAGTTAATTTACACTCCTATATATACCAGTACGCCTTGCCAAGTCCCGGCACTCACAACCTCCAGACCGTTTACCAACACAACTACATCTACCAACACAACTACTATTACATCCACTATGTCGATTCCTACCAGAAAGATTGGCACTACCAATGTCAGCGAAATCGGTTTCGGCGCGATGGGTATGTCTGCCATGTATGGCAAGGCACCCTCAGACGAGGAACGATTCAAGGTACTGTCTAACTTAATGATATGGGATCTACGTCTAATACTGTATTCAAGGTTCTCGATGCTGCATTCGCTCAAGGTTGTACCTTCTGGGACACAGCCGATGTCTATGCAGATAGCGAAGATGTCATTGGGAAATGGTGCGTATTCTAGCTTTCCGTATTGAAGTGAACTTATTAACGCTATTTCATACAGGTTTAAGCGCACCGGAAACCGCGACAAGATCTTCCTCGCGACCAAATTCGGAATCTTCAGGCAACCCAACAGGCTAATCAATGGAGATCCCGAATATGTGAAAGCATCTTGCGAGAAATCTTTGAAACGGCTGGGAGTTAGCCATATTGATCTATTCTACCTTCACGTGAGTTAGAACTTCAATAGGCAGTACATATAATACTTACTGACACTGCGAACTATAGCGGGCCGACAAAACTGTTCCTATTGAGGTATATACCCTTTCATTGATTTGATGTTTGGGGTTAATCTTCGCTTTTGTAGAGGACCGTTGGTGCTATGGCAGAGCTTGTGAAGTGAGTACTGATATTTCCAACCGATACTTGCTTTAGCTGATAGCAAATCTCCAGAGAAGGCAAGGTCAAGTACCTCGGACTTTCCGAAATCTCAGCGGCAACTCTTCGCCGCGCACACGCCGTACATCCAATTGCTGCAGTTCAAGTTGAATATTCACCATTTACTCTCGATATCGAGGATGAGAAGATTGGCCTTCTTAAGGCTTGCCGAGAATTAGGCGTCAAGATTGTTGGATATGCTCCTCTAGGTCGTGGACTTCTCACGGGACAATACGTGAGTGGTACTGAACTGCATTCTGGGTCATGCATTAATCCAAATCTTGATTCACCAGAAATCCCCAGACGATTTCGAAGAAGGAGATTTCAGGAAGACAGTCCCAAGGTTCGGGATCCTTCTGCAGATATCTGAAACCATTTATTAATGTTTCTAAACAGATACAGCAAGGAGAACTTCCCTAAGGTTCTCCAAGTCGTCGATGGACTCAAGGCAATCGCTGATCGACACCACGCTACTCCTGGACAAGTTGCCCTTGCCTGGATTCTTGCTCAAGGAGATGACTTCTTCCCAATTCCCGGAACAAAGAACGTCAAGGTAAGAGCTGAATCAGGAATCTAATAATTCTCTTATATTTAACAACAAAATGTTCAATAGTACTTGAACGAGAACGTCGGCGCAAGCAAGGTTAAACTGACCGATGTCGAGGTCGGTGAAGTTCGCAAGATTGCCAGGGATGCCGGTGCTTCAGATGCAGCCAGGTACCCGGTAGCACAGCTTGGCAGTTTGTTCGTGGACACCCCCGAGCTCTGAATTCCTCGTCGACCAAAGCTGTGATGATGCATATTCATGGCATTTAGATTCTATACAGGCTGATGTATGCTGGTAATACTTTGTGACCTTACCCAACACGAGTGTAATGATATATGATTTACGTTATGATTTGAGAGAATTAGTAAACAGTATCTTCTCTGAACGAAATCATGACTACGAGCCAGGTAACCACAAACGCTTTGGTGAGATGCATTGCGTATTTCCTATGTCATGATATAGGAGGGAATACCCTTGCAATAGATAGAGAAAGACTTAATTGTGTCCACCTTGTGAAATATGAAATTAATCCACACCTCAGACCGCGTTTCATGAACGGGTTTGACGGTTTATGGCGACGCACCAAATCAACGTAAACCACGCAAAGGATAAAAGCCAAAATAGAACCACCTTCGTGCGGAGAGTAGAGGAGGGACCTACAAGAGAGCTTAGTTTATGCAAAGGTTCCTCGATGAGTGGACGAAATAGAAACGAGCCTTCTGACATACATAATATCCACATCACCACACAGTTCACGCATTCCATGTATAAGGGCAATATAGTGGCATAATCATACCACCACATGCGTCCCACCAGAATCGATTGTTTATGCGGAAAATCGACTTCTCAACTACAAGCACATGAAGAACGCTGATGCATGCTGCACAGACAAAACAGCTATGTTGAAATCATCAGCGGACACAAACTTCAAGGCGTATCACATCCCAAATAGTATACTAGCCTTGAACCATTTTATAGCCCTCTGAAAAGCCGTATGGACGTCCTCCTCTATAGGGCACTGAGTTGCAACCAGTGTTATACTGTCTGTGGAAGGTCGACTGTTATGGTCGACGAAGAGAAGAAAATATTTGGCAAGGCACGTACAACGTCAATATGTCGGATGTGACTGCCGTGGGAGGCATACAATTCACGTTAATTCGCCGAGCAATCAAGTGACGTTTATATAACGCCAGTCGTTATTGTCGAACTCGGAATGAGGAAGATAATGCATGACGCCAACCAACGACCGGTATTTGAAAACGCGACGCGTTATTTCGCTCTATTGACAGGTGATTGTTCCTGGTTACGTCACCAAAGTTCCAAAGTTCAAACTTGTTTGTACGGCCTTTCCGCGTCTTTTTAACAGCGGCATTCGTTCGCTAAGTATCCTGCCGGTTTTCTTACAATCTTCTTTCTCCGAACGTACCCATATATGGAAAGAGAAGAAAGTATAATCATTACGGAACGAGATGAAGCAGGACGAAATCATCAAATTCAAATCAGTGGATCCAAGGTCTGTCCCAGCACTGGCAGTACATCTTCTATGTTGAGATCCAAACCTAACATTTTACGAGTATTAGGTTAAACGCGAAGTGACTCGTCTATCGAACACGCACAGCCATTCGACAGGTGCATGGTTAACCGATTTCATGAGGAAGGTGTTCCTTCCAGCTGGATACCCCAATAGCGTTTCCTCAGGTATGGTCGCGTTTTCTGATATGCTGCCAGGACAGCATGTTTAAACAGTCGTCGCACGAACAGATTACCTGAGGTGCGTATGTTTCAAATCCTCTTATACCAATAATTCCCATTCGCGTATGCAGGTATCAAATACTTAATGCCCTTCAAGCGTTTTGTAACTCCCTGGCAAGTCTTCTATCATCGCGAGCAATACTAGAAGGTAGTGCTATGACCTGCGTAGCCGTGCGTAATTAAGACTGACCTTGATTTCCACAGGCTTCGGTGTCGGGGATCCGTCCGCCACCGCGACGCATGCTCTACTTCTGACTGCCCTGCAGGATGTTTTTAGCCGTCTTACAAGTCAGTATATCTTTTTATATTTTATTCTCGCTTCATCAGGATGCTTATATGTTTATAGCTATTTTTGCTGCATATCTTATTGGCTCTTCTTTAGTACCGGAAGCAAAAACATACCGTCTACTGGCGGATGTTTTAAACGATGCTGCTGTAGTACTAGATACCTTCTCTCCGTTGCTGAACACATCGGCTCTTCCTGGGGTGCGAGTTGCAGCGCTTTGTGTGAGCGCATCCTTACGTTCTCTTTGTGGGATTGCCGCAGGCGGCTCCAAGGCTGCAATAACTTTGCACTTTGCTACTCCCTCCGAAGGTTCTGGAGATGTTGGTGACCTGAATGCCAAGGACGCAAGTAAAGAAACCGTACTCGCCCTCCTGGGAATGCTTGTAAGTCGGTCGATTTAACGGAAGCCCGTTGTCTATTCTTGCTCATTCTCCGATCCGCAGCTTGGAACGCTGATCGTGCCACGTTTAACGACTCTTTGGTCAACCTATTCCATGTTGTTCGTCCTTGTCGGACTACATCTTGGGATAAACTATGTCGGCGTTCGGGGGTTGGTTCTACGCTCTTTGAACCGACAACGAACTGGACTTGCATGGCTGGCTTATAGATCGTCCAACAATTCTTATATTTTGCCTCCTGTGGAAATGACGAGACGAGAGCGCATTTTCGACCGCCCCGGTGTCTTTCGAGATCTGCAGACCGGCGACGTTATAGGTCACTGCACTATTGGCTCATCGATTGCGGAAATATCTCAAACTTCCATTCCCTCTCGTTTCTTTTCCCTCTTTGATCAAGAACGATATGTTTTGTGGTACGATAAACAGTGCCTATTACCAAGTACGGATAAGGCGGCTCCAGCATTCTACGGTTGTCCTAGGCTCCACATCTGCCTCAAGGAGGGCTACACATATCTTGACCAGTTGAAGGCATGGACGCATGCTGCTGAACTCTGCCGGGCCGTCACTTGTGGACGCACCGGTGATGTCGACAGAATAGACGGTCATGATGCTCTGGGAGTTCTAGAGGCAAGCTATCAACAATCTGTCAGATGCTTTTCGGACTTTGTCGAGAAATTGCGTGCTGTTGGATGGAATACAGTTGACGGGGCTCTAATGACCGGATCGCCCAACGCTGTATTGACAGGAATTGAAACCTCTGTCATAGATGACAGTAGGGAGGAGAAGAAACACCGGTGAAATACCATTCATTCCAAATGGATATCCCACGTAGTGGGTTATTTCCCTGTCGAACGGAAAATCAAATTGATTCAACCTTTGTAAGGATACACATACGACTCTTATTTGATGATAAAGTTTGTCCGTTCTTTAGGTCTATCAAACTAAGCTCCACGTCTAAGTACTGGTTGACTTTAAGCATTGTCCACTTAATCCCCGTTGCGTCCCTTGTAGTTACTTTATATCCAGAAGAGAAGTCGCTTCATGCATATCAGAGCATGTTTTTCGGAGGGGTCTGAAGGAGATCGATCCCCATTGCTCATTCCTCGAAATTTATCCGGTTACTCTCGTTCGTCCTAGGGCTCTACTCCATTCACAAAACCAGTTGCACGGTACGGATCTTGCAAGCGTAGTAACTCACAATTTTTTCTGCTGCACTTACGAAGCCTACAGCTAGCTGACTTATTCCTGGCGGCGGTACAGTTGTTCTTCTTCAAGCGACCTAATCGAAGAAACTGTCTTATTTCATTGGTATTATCCAACCTTATTTATCTAGGATGGAAATGCAAGCTTATGTTTCCTACCGGCATGCAATTACCCTTACCCGTAGATAGCGCCGGTCATCTTGCTGGCTCAGGCACTTGAGCTCAGAAGTCCTGGAACAAGAAATCCGGAGCCTTCTAAGTAAGTTTTATTCTCTCTGATCATCACTGTAAAGCCGCATGCTCAATGTTGATTGTAGCTTGATTCTTTCTCTACTTGTTCGCAAAATGGTCCGGATCCCCAAATATCTTCCCCGCTTTTTCATTTTGCTCGACACATCCAATCGCGGTATATCGAGTTAAAATCCGACTCTTTCCTCCGAGATGCTATGTCTTGGATCGAAAGCTTCCGGCTCCTATGGATAAACCTCGCAGTTGCCATAAACGACCATCTACATTGTGTTCCTCAGTAGGGTGCCCATGATTTTTGCGATAAAACCGCTCACTCGTGGCCAACAGGCATCAGATGTATGTGTATGCTGTGGACTGTGACGTCCCCGGGATCAACGCAGTAGGAAGGCCGATATTGGCGAGTTGGCAAGAATTAACCGTAGGTAATGTTAAGTCCGGACTTCAATCGATCGGCACGTTTCGATAATGTTTAAAGTACATCGCTGGTCGATCCAGAATGGTTTGGATCGTCATACTCTGACTTACTCTCTTCATACTCTGACTTACTCTCTTCATACAAGGGTAGATCACTCGTCGTATGGAACAGGTTCGACTAAATGAAGTTCCGGCGAAGAGAAGGAACCCTTCACTATCTTCAGCTTTACTTGAATGGATCTGTATTGATCTACCTCCCATCACTGGAAAGACTATCTGTTTCCTAACCCAAACCATCGGAGTCATCCTTCTTCATCCAGTTTCTCGCTCGCACACTCTCACTCCATTTGATTATTCTGATACAGCCTTCAGGACCCGGGACACCCCTCACTGCCTAATAAGGGAGAACAAAAAAACAGTCGGCTACACACGCAAGGCACGTCGTCTCCCTTCCTTTTCGACAAATCATCTTCTTCCTCCGACTCGTCCGTTTCTTCTTCGTTGGCGCTCTCCTTTTACATCACGGCCCGCCCTACCGTCGCGATGCATTTAGTCTTCTTCTTTCTAGTTGACTATGCATGCGCCGCTGATATGATGCCGCCGCTTTTTTTTTTAGAGCCAACGATAACCTTTCCTATGGCGATTACTTGCGCCCTTCAGGGTAAGAGCGGCATCTACAAACGATGCCGCAGCGTAATGTCATGCATGTAACTGGCCCGCCCTGAGCTGGAAAGCTTGATCCCTTCCCCGCATTTGGCTACGTCAACGATGAGCGCACAACCACATTTGCATGTGGAAATCAGGGAAATCCCCTCCGATTCCGGGGATCACGTCCAGCGGTCGGCCGAAATTGCACCAAATCAGAAAATAGAACGCAGAGGCAACTCAGGTCGTCATTAATATTAGAAACTCACCGTATTCTACTAATTCTACGGGTTTTCTCTGATTTACACAAAGTCTCTCAGCTCATATGAAGTTCTCACGAAGAACGGATGCGATAACGGACCTTGACTCGAGGGAGATAGCTACTCTACTTTCAGGTTTCCCCACACCCGCATGCTTCTGAATAGTCTTTCTAGGTCCTTCCTTAATACCTCTGGACGCATCAAGTAATGGGTTTTCGGTCCGGAAAGCGTTTCTTCAACGCTAGCCAATGCGATAGTCCCCCTTGTACGGACCACTGACAAATGAAGAGAATGTGCACAATAGGCACCTACAAAGTTCACCCACCTTACGCGCGATCACGATCGCAAAGAAGCGTCTTTCGTTCCCCTATATGTACGACTCTCCCTCTGAAGTAATGAACGACGTACAATAATAAATTTCACGGTTGATGGCGAACAAGATGCTCCACCTCCACGCGTTTGGCTCTTGAAAAATACGAGCTGGCGAATCCGGCACCATTTCATGATCTATCTCTGTAATCATTCGTAGGCGGCATATGGGGAGGCGCGTTGTCGAAGAACTCAGTGTCGATGGCGCGCGTGTAAAATCGATAACGCGAGAAAATCCAACCTCTCCATGCTTCATTTCTTTACGCCGCATGCTTTTGTTACGGTACGATACGAGGCTGTACGTACAACGATATATCCTACTAGGTGGGGGGGAAAGCTTTCTACAGAGAATTACCCCCGCCTCCATACTTGAGAAGAATATTTAAAATCAACTTTAAGCAATCGTACCCCACAACGACAACAATTGAATTATTTAACCGACGATTACTCTAAATGTGGTCACCAACTAGGGAGCAATGCTCGGAGTCGGTAACTAAAATCCCGATGCGGTAAGGAGATCAGGAGCATCAAGGTGCGGTAGTAAAGTTCTCTGCACGACACGATCGGACGAGAGGTAGAACTAATACCGACTCACGAAGAGGGAGAGGGGTAGTCTACATCTCAGAGGTGTACAATGCATTCCCATCTTACGGGGGGTCATCATCAAAACTTCGCCTCAAGCCTCGCTGCGGGCGCAACGCAAAGCTTGTTCTACAGCCACCCCAATTCATATTGAAGTAATCATCGCACTCATTCTTTGCAGAAGTTCGAATAACAAAATTTGATCGGTATCGTAACTCTGCAACGAAATTACTATAAATTCACTAGTATACGTTTTAATCCTATGAAAAGCCCTGAAGTTCGAATTACGAATGAGAGAGAAATAGTGCTGGGGTTTTTGTTATAGCCAGACTTGTTCGTTCGTTCGTTGAGATGGTACATACATAACTTTGGTTACTTACAGTTACTACTACTACTACTTGGAGATAGAGAAAGAGATGAAATGGGCTGGCGGGAAATAATACGAAAGAAAGGTGAACTAGAAGCAGTAAGCTTGAGTATAACCTTGAACTGAAGGAGATAGAGATATGGTAAGGGTGGAACGAATAAGGAAATGCGTGGTATGAGGTAGAGGTAAGGGGTAAGGGGTAGACGCTTGGCTAGCGCTAGGTAACGTTCAAGGGATTGAGGCGCAGGGTGGGGTGGGGTGAACGGATTGAGATAAGTAAGGATACACAGCAAAAGGTTTAGGTAACTATAATACACAACAGAGGCCACGCAAAAGAAGCGAAGTGATCGGAAGAGAAGGGCCCCAAACCCGACCCCGCAACCGTAGCAGGAAGAGCCAATCGAATCGTGTATGTCGTGGCTTCCTTGCGCGGAGGCAAGGATCGGAGGGGAATGCATAATCTGGAACAAGACGGGCTCGTGAGCGTCAGACGTCCAGGCCGGGTAGTGGACGCCGTCGACTGGTGAACGTCAGGAATCGTAATCATGACTGGCAGCAGCAATGGATGAAGGATAAAGTGGGGTGCTGGTGGCCGCGGAGAGAGGAGACGCAGAAGATAGGGGGTGGTATTCAAATGTTGAGAGCGAAAAAGAAAAAAGCCGAATTTGAAAGCGGAATGGTACAATTTTGAGCTTGCGTCTTCTACTCGTTTTCCTGGGGTGTTCATGAGCCCTGTTTTCGCGGTATTTACAGCCTCGTTGTCGTTGGCGCACATGAGGCAGTTTTTGGGGCGTCGACGAGAGTTTTTGTGGCATTCACGAGCATTTTGTGGGTGATTGGATATGGATGGTATGGCGGGTGTCAAGAGGTGTTGAGGCCCAAATGGTATCGATGGTATTGGGACCCGGGCGGTATCGAAGAGAAGGAGATTGGGCACAGCGAAGGAGAGGCCCCATTCCGGATAGCGGTCTCATTGGCAATAAGAAGAGCACGATGAAATAGATATCGATGCAGTCAAGATGAGATGAAGGAAGATGAAGCATGGGTCCGACAGCAGAAAGGCGTAAGTTGGAGATCGTCAAGTTGAGGATGGGGGTTTGGTGTCGAGTAGGTGGTGTTAGCGGTAGAGGTGGCCGTGATATAGGTGGTGTAGGAGATCACGACCATAGCGATGAGAATCTAGTAAGAAGAGAGCAGAGATAGAGCATTATGAGCGAGGCTCAGGCGCACAAACGCCTGCACTCCACACTCACGTCTGCATCTCTTCCTCACCCTCAACCTTCAGTGCTCTCTTCAGTGCCCTCCCCCGTCCCCGTTCCCTTTCATCCCGCTCACTCGCACTGCCCGACTCCTCAGGGCTCATACTCTCCCCTATACCCATGCCCTTGCCATTCCCATTCATCTGGTGCCCATGGCCATTCATATGGCCACCTTCGACGCCCTCCATCTCCTCCACCTCCGCCTCTGGCATACTCGGCAAGCCAAAGGCACCATTGTACCCGCCAGAAACACCAAACCCATCGTGCAGCATCATACCTGCGTCTTCTGGGTCTGCGTCGTCAAGCTTGGGCGAGCCGTCTGAAGAGGGGGTGCGCATCTGCATTTGGCCGCCGTTTCCATTGGTGTTCGAAGAGTTGAGGTGGGAGGAGGTGGGTTTGGGAGAGGAGGACGACCCGTTCTCGGAGGGTGCGGAACCGGAGCGGTAGGCTTTTAGTTCTTGCTCGAGTTCGCGATTGCGTGCGCCTTGGGCGGTGACGAGTTGTTGGAGGTATCTAGGGAGGGAAGGGAAGGGTCGGTATATAGTTCGAGAGGCACAGGAAGAAAGAAAAAAAAATCAAAATGAACACGAAATGAAGTGAAGTCAAAAGTCGAAAGCGCAAAGCCCAGCTTTACGATCAGACCCAGACCCCAAAGCGGAATCACATGCCACCCGCACCCGCACCGTATTTCGCGTGTGCAGGCCGATCACGTATCGCGAACACGAGTAAAGGAGTGGCGAAAGAGAAAAAAGGTATGAAAGAACAAGAAGCATGGATGGTTAGCACAAAGACACCACCACCATGGTTTGGATGACTACATTTGCAAGTCGACACAAGCGGCAGCACCCCATGAGCAAAAACACAACGCAGACGGTGGAGAGAATGAAGGATGCCTCGAGTTAAGCATGGCATGGCATGGCGTGGTGAATGAGGTATGCGGTACTCCTCAATGGTGATCAACAGCAGCATGGGCATGGCTGAGAGGATCACCAGCACCAACACCACTCGAAACCCCGCCTCTCCACGACACGACACGACACGATCGCACATCGCTGCATGCATGGCACGAAGTAGGCAGGCATGGAGTGTCGTACCTCGCCTCGTCCACATGACTCCGCTCGTGCGTGGCTAGGCCACTCGTCCTCCACTCCTTGAGAGGGCACGAGTCCTGGCTCATCACACCGCGCTACGCCACATATACACGCACACATCCTCGCACCAACATCCTAACGTGCTACCCTACAACCAAGGAACACCACTAACACCAACTGTAACTCGAAGCATCTCCCAACGTTCAAAGTCGAAAGAAAAAGAAAAAAAAAACCACCTCCAAGTCAAGAAAGCGAAGGCCACACCAAAAACTGCAAAAACCGAGAACGTCAACTCACCTAATATACTCAACGCTCTTCCTCAATATCATCCCCTTGTTGGCCTTCACCACCCCGCCTTCCTCGTCTTCCTTCTTCTCTGCAGCCGCGGCAGCGGCAGCGGCCGCAGATGCCGCACCCCCACCTCCAGCAGTGGTAGAAGGCGAAGGGATCAAAGCGTCCCCGTCGATAGGCGAGAGCGGTGTCGCCGTAGTAGCTACAAGCAAAACCAGTAAAGTTAGCATTCATTCACCCCTCCTTTCTCCTCAACCGGAAAAAGAAAAGAAGAAAACGAAAACCCACCTCCCCCAACATCCAACATACACTCCGGAATCAGCGTAGCGAGCTCGCTGATCTTCTCATTGATATTATCCCTCCTCCGGCGCTCGACGGCGTTGTGGCTCTCTCTCCTCCTGCGGCGCTTCTCATTCGCCAGTTGGGCTTGTTTGTCTTGGGCCGTTTGTCCCCCGCCCGTTGCTCCAGTGGGTGTACCCGCGTTCGTCGTGTTTCCACCACTGCCACCAGAGCCCGAGGACGGGGTGATAGTCGAGTTGGACGACGTATGCGGGAGGGACGAGGCGAGCGGGGAGGAGGTGGGCGGGGTGACCCCGAACCCGCCAACGATCCCGCTCATGATCGTCCCGTTGCTCCCGATACTGCTGCTCATCAGGTCTTTCCCCATCAACCCCCCGCCCAGGCCGATGCTCCCCATCCCGCCTAGGGAGCTCACGGGTGGTAAATGCATCCCGTGCCCGCCGTTCTCGGAGGGGGAGGGCAGGGAGGGCAGGGAGAAGGGCGTGTACCCCTGGTGGCTGTTGCTGTGACTGTGGTGGTGGTGGTGCGAGGAAGAGTGCGACGAGGAGTGGTGGTGCGCGGAGGAGGTGAGGTGTGGTGAGGACGGGTGGTGCTGTGCGAGGTGCGAGTGGAGAGAGTGCGAGTGCAGGGAGTCGGGTGTTGGGAGGGAGTATTCGGATGTTCTGTGGTCGAAAAAAATTATTGGGTGTGTGGAATATGTCTAATAAGAGAGAGAACTCACGTATTACTCCCAAACCACTGCCCTTGTCCACCCGCACCTCCGCTCAACGGACTCCCCGCCATCCCCGCTCCTCCCCCTCCTCCCATACGTCCAGGGATGACGATCGCCTGCGGTCGTCCGCCCCCATGGCTTGCATGGTGCCCATGATGCCCATGGTGGCTGTGCGAATGCACAAGCGGAGGCGGGGACGTCGACGAGACGCTATTATTCCTCCTTGAGCGCGTGGTCCGTGCCGGTCCAACCGTCCCACTGCTCGAAGGCGGCCGAGAGCGCGAACGCGAGCGGGAATCTTGCACCGGCCCGCCGCTCTGGGAGTGGATCGGGGAGGGCGTGTGTCTGAAGTTGGCGGGGAAGGAGCTGGGCGGCGGGGCGGTGCCTCCTCCTACGGGTGGTAGAACCGGCGAGGTGATGGATGTTGTGGTTGACAGGGAGGAGGATAGGGGCGGGTCGGGGTGTGGTTCGTATCGCATGCTCGAGTTCAAGGCGGGGAGGGTCGAGTTGAAGTGGTGTGGGTAGTCGTGCAATCCGCCTCCTCCTGCTGCGCCGGTGTGCAGGGAGGTGGAGTGTAGAGAGCTGGGTTGGCTGCCTGCACCGGTGAATTGCGCAGGGAAAGATGTGGTAGATGAAGCGCTCGATGCTAGCTGGTGGTGAGAGTGATGGTGTTGTTGCTGCGAGTGAGAAGGATGGTGCGGGGCAGAGATATCAAAGATGTTGTGGGTGTGCTGCGAGCGGTGGTAATCCTCGTTCGTCTGTCCGTTCGAGTGCGGGGAGTGAGCGTCTGTGGGGCTGCCGTTTCTTCCTTGGTGCTGTGAGTTGGGGTGCTGGGAGTGGGAATGGGGGTGCTGTTGATGCTGGTGCTGGTCTCCCATGAGACTGGCAAGCTCATCCCCAAAGTCCATGCTGTTCTCCCCGGCTGAGGGAGCAGGGAACTTGCGGAATGCATCAGGAAGATTGAAGGAATGCATATTAAAGAGGTCGGTGTAGCCTGTGTGGGAGGTGTGGCATCAGCATCAGTCTCGGGAAAGGGGAAGATGGAGAAGAGAAGGCGGCTAGATACACGAGGCACGAGGCAATCCGGAAGCGAAGATCTCTACCACACTGAAGCAAATACTGACCGTTAGCGGTACCAGGCGGCGAGTCCGAATTAGCAGGAGGCGGGGTAGTTGCGCTCTCTGGTGCGGGAGGGGAGGGGAGATGGAAGCCTTCCTGGCGTACGTGGGGCTTGTATGTCGCGGTGGAGAAGAAGGACATTTAGGGCACGGATGCAGGGATGATGGTCGATGGATACTGGCTAGTACAAATCCGTGCGTTGCTCTGGGCTCGGGGTTGTCAGTAACGAGCTCGGTGGGATTGCTGCCAGTCAAAATCTCACTCGTCGTGTCTTGTCTTGGTCCTTCAATCCAAGTGGATAGCAAACGAGCAGGGGGGAGGGTATCGATTCCACTTCACACAACACAGCAATCGGGGATTCAAGTACTCTGCTGGAATCGCAATGAAGGAAAGGAATCAAAGAGCAACGCGAGGGGCGAGATGAGGAGAAGGATATCTCCTCGCGATCACGGACCCCCCCACCCCTCGCGCACCTCCCCCACCCCCGCAAACCCCCAACATCACCCATCAAATTCAGCTGCCCAATCGGTAACACCCCATCTCGATTTCTCTTGGCACTCTCGGGGTCCCGCTTATGAACTTCCGTTTATGCGCCCCTTTTTAGGTCCTCGGCGCTTCTCTGCCTTTTCGGCGCGTGCATCCCATTTGGAACAGAACGAAATCTTTTTTTGGATGCGCGTCTCCTTTTCGGCTTTGTTATCCCCTATTGGACTGTCCGATCGATGTTCACACCAGCCACCCCCGCCCTCGTTATCTCCGCCTCTAAGCGCCCACCCAAGAGCAGCGAAGAGAGGGACGGACGCGTCGAGCTACACCGTAACGATCTCCTCCCGGTCTCTTAGACTAGCACTCTGAATCCAATTTGCGGCGCATCCAATACGGCTCCTTGACGCATCAAGTCCTCCTTTTCCCCCCCTCCTCTCCTCCTACTAATCCGAACATCACTCGTCTTCAAATCCACAATCACAAATCAATGATTATTTGCCACCCCAAACCCAATCATATCCCCGTCGTTTTGTCAAAACCCGACGTGCAGCATCAAGTTACCGGTCGGTCCCCTACGGTACGGTGATCTATGCAACCCATCCCGAATTCAAATCGTCGATGCGCATCATATCATAACATGATATTCGGACACTGTACCCGTACGTGACGACAAAGCTGAAGCATCATCGACCAAAGGCAAACAAAACTGCTGCCGCCGCCTCGTCGAAACCCCCATCAATCAGTGCCAGAACTGTTCAATCCGCTCGAATCTCGTTCTGAATACGACCTCCTCAACCTCTCGAACGAAGACTCCTGCTCATGTTTACAAACAGACTAATTACAGACTAGGCAAATGTCCTGCAAAGTCCTTCGCCACCCCCACCTACCCACCCCCACATCCGTTCCGCTACCCCGCACTCCTTCCTTCCTTCTTTCGTTCCCCTGCCCCTTCCCCTTCCTCTCTCCTCCCAACCCTCGCTCTTTAGACTTCAACCTCCCCGCTTCCGAAATACTCGCAAATTTTACCGATTGGCTGCACGAAGCCTAAGCCTCCTCTATCTTACTCAACGAAGCATGAGGAGAGGCGTATCACATCGAGATGGTGGCGTTTTCGAGAATCACCGTCGCCCGAGGGACATTGCTGCTGCATCGCCAGTGCACATGTATAACTTATGTCTTATGTACTTACAACCGGACCCGGACCACGCGTGTATACGCAACTCGACTCGACTCAGTGACACTTTGCGCTTTGCGCTTGGTTGGACTCTGCTGCCAGGTCGCGAGTAGAGTATGTAAGAGTACCCTCACCGGACGAGAAACTTGGGGGATGTGTGCGCTCGGACCCGGACCCGGACCGCGTGCATACTTGACTCGACTCGACATTTTAGTAGGCTCTCCCCCCTCGACTGAAAAAGAAAAAGAAAGAAGGCGCTTATAAGCGATTGGCGAAAGCGTGGCTGGATAGATGTCGGATAATCTTGGTCGATACGCGGAGGGAGGGAAAGGGCGATGGGTGATAGCGGTGGCGAAAATGCCTCAAATGAGGGCGGGAGGAACGAACTCGATGCATTCATTGAACAGCACGCATTATATGTGTCAAACGATTGAATATGTGAATGAAGGAATGAATGAATGAAGAGGAACGAACTTGCTTGATCAATATTGATAAATGTACGATGAACTGGTACTCTAGATCTACTCAAATTCTTTCCAGATAGGTACAACAACTCCTGATTCGCACTTGAGAGGCTTAGGTCAGTGCAATGTTAGTTCACAATCATACACATTATAGGCTGTTATTCTTTCGCGCTTTTCTCTTCGTTGATTGTACGCGATGTGCTCTGCTTGTGCATGATATCCATCCATCCATCTATCTATCCATTTGTTCTGTTTGTATGGAGATTCTTATTCGTTCACCGCCCTCCGTCCTGTCAAATATTCACCTTCAACCCCGTGAATGTATCAATTATCATTCTTATTTAGAACATCCATTCTTCCGACGCGCGGGGACTCCACCGACTTTTGACGTCGTCGTACTCGAAATGTAGTAGCTCTAGAACCAGTGTACTCGAAAATGTTGGTGTTGGGAATTTTACCGGGGATGCGTACTCCACGCTTCCGGTCTTCTCTTTATTTTCTTTCCTTGTAAATTCACATTCCATTTCCTCCTACCTCATATTAAATAAAGCACCCAGGGTATATAAACGACGAGTCGAGGCGGGCCGCCGCTCACGGGATTTATAATACCCCCAAATTATCTTCATTGATCATACTCTGCCCGGTACCTTCGGGAAGAAGTCAATGGGGTTTGGATTTATGACGAACGAGTGCTGCTGTGTACAAGCGAGAGATGGATGACTCACTAAAGACCCCTTATTAACGCATTAATTATTTTTTCATTTATTTTCTTTTAGGGTGACTCTTCCGTTCGAACATTTTTTTCGCTCACACGCATATATTGGTTCCCATAGGGGGACTGACTCGCCATTCATCTCTTCAGAGTCCGAACATAGTGGATCTTACGGTTTTTATTATCGTTATTATTATCGCATCCGGAGGTTTTCTCCTCGTCCTTGGCAACCCTAAGGGTGCACATTTTGCAGACCCCGACGCGACCCGCCCCGCCCCCCGCATTTTTTTGTCCCCCGCATTCAATTATTTGTTCCTGACGATCTACTTTCCATCCCCACAGTCAATTTGAATCTCTTACTCCTAAATCCTCGAGTTCTTGCGCATGCGTACTGATCGAGGGATTATTAGAATTGAATTGATCGATATCGACTCTCGATCATCCCGCCCACTTTTAAATATGTGCATTCCGTAAATGCTCCCCTAATACATCCATAGTTCGCACTCGTGAAAATCTAAAATATAACGCAGTGTGACCCCGAGGACTCGACATATCCAAGAGTTAGCAATAAAATACAAGATATACAGTACTTTTCAAATTTCGACATATACGTCTGCCCTCTCCCATTCGTGTTTTCGACGATGTCGGACGGCGTAGATCCGTTTCAAAGACAGCTTTAATTAACATCTACGCTCTAGAGCTCTTCACGCTGGTCCTCTGGCAAATTTAACGCAACGCGGATCTCGACACTACCCGCAATACAGGCTAGAATCGAACCTCCGGCTTTTCCTTGTTAATAGTCATTGGGAAAATCGAACACGCCGAAATTGAAGTTTGACAACTAAGGCATATTGCCCTTTGGCGTAATTAAATGCGCATATGGACCTGCTTCGTCCAGAAGAGGGATCAAGGAAGCAGACCTTGGCTTATTGAGGATCTAGAGCTTGTTATGTCCGAGTCGATGTCGATGCCGTACAATGCAGTGTATCCCAATCTCGCGGTAGGCGGATCCCAGTTTGGGCTTTGTTGGTCATGGAAGTTCAAGGAATTTTTTTGAAAGAAAACAATGATTTTATACTTCTTGTCGATCAAGAAAAAAAGAATCAGTGCGTCAGAAACGCATCATAAAAGCCTATTTGCTTACTCAGAAGAGTGTATAGTACATATTTCATACATCACAAAAGGAGGGAGCATCGTTCCGAGCCCTCTCGACCAATACTTCTGGCACCGAGTATACTATACGTGACGTGGATGCGTGAACTCACACGCGCCGTGGCCCGAGCGGGTCGGAGACGCGAATACGATGCATGGATGCGTTTATGGTTCAGAGAATATCACAGCGACCCCCTTAGGTGTATTCAACATGCACAGCCCATTCATCTGATATTCTATATATTGAACGAGAAATGTCGAATACTGCCATGGATGGCGCATTTCCAAGCCACCACCGCCTGATCTCGGATTTTTGTGCTCACCTGGATCGTTTTTCAACATGGATGGTCGTGTTAGAATATTGTATTCCACTTAGCGGCGGTGGTGGCGGGCTCCTATGATGTCGCTAAACTGGCGGACATGTCTCGAACTTTGAATCCGTTTCACCAATCAAGTGTCAAGTCAATGTCCAAAATCATGTCAGTCGAAGGTCTCGTCTACCATCGACGGTCTGGGTGTTCGTGCAAAATCTTTGTTGTTATTAATATGACTGAAAGTTTTGTCATAACGATTGGTGAAAAACATCTCAAAATATCTGTTTTCACTCTGCACAATATCTCATAATTGTGGCATACTCATACTTTCCCGGACCATTCAATCTCTCGGTCCTGTAAGCCTTCTTAATAAAGCTGAAGCTGCGGTCTCGATATTAAGTTATGTATCTCACTAATTGGTTGACGACGAAACTTATTTGGTATTCAAATATATCGCTTCTTCTGTTGCGGGTGACACAAGCGAACTCGGAGCAATCAAAAGGTCCGACGTAGGCGCTCTCTCGTGTGCTTTTTATAATTAATTCCTGGTCCAACATTGCCACTCCTGACAGGCTATAAAACTTGGAGCCAAACGCGAAGGAATTCCAAACAATTACTTTCTATTACTGCCACTTACAAACACGCAAGTCCTTAGCCAATTGTAAAATCTGGTAATATATTGTCCCGGTTTGCTCATACTTCCAATTTCATGCCTGGTTCCCAGTGAAGCCGAGCAAGCAAGTTCAGTGTTACAGAAGGCAGGAGCGGTGCCTTGGTGGCGGCTATAATTTAATAATTAGGAGGCATCTTCACGTCCTTTAGTCCTCAAAGCAGGTTATAATTAGCGGTTGATGCCACCAGGTCACGAATACTAATCACATTTAGCTTCAACCTAGGAATCAAAGATAAATTGTTGGAAATTTTCAGTCCATCGAGCCTGGACGTATTGTATCCCGCTGAACGCACCTAGATTCTGACCTTGGGACTGTGATCTGTATTTTTCAAAGTCTAAGTGAATTCCTTAACATACTCACTCCACATCTAAACATCCCGTACCCCAGATCTCTTCCCGAGACGAGGTCGCACACACCAGTGCCTATCCGCCTATCTATCCGCTGATATAAAATTAACACGACCTAGATCCTATTGACACCCCATCGATGTCAATCTTAGTTATGTTCAATCTTCGAGCTTCAAGCTTCGCCTCGCCCCGAGCTTCGAGTTCGATCAGACATGCGCACGGATATCATCATTCCCAATTGGGAAGCTCATAATCCTTTCTGAACGATTGCATATGTTCGGCTAGTGGACGGCTATAAATCCTCACACTGCTACTGCATGTAGTTCGAGCATTGGAAACACAGAATGGTGGAAGTGGCTACCGCGATTGCCACTGTCAAATAGAATAGTCTCCGCTCCACTAGTTGATTTGAAGGAGTGCAATGATATGAGCTTCCAAGGTCAACGCCCTGCAAGAAATATGATTGTACTACTCGTTGTTTCGTCCTCTAGGAGGATGTCATTTTAATTAAACTTTCATGTTATGGAGACAAAATCCCGTTCCCCCACTCTACTGAATCGGTCCATGTCTTCTTGATTTATGTTAATATTAATACCCCTTTTGTCCTGAATTCAAATCTATTTCTGTTGATACCCCGTTGGCGCGTTTACAGCATTATATGTTTCTCTCTTCTCTTCTATAGCCACTCCACGGTTAAATGAATATGCGTGTATAATAAAGTACTACCCTCATTTCTCGCAACATAGTCTTTGTCTTCATAAGCAGATGGTGTCCGAGCACTATAAATTAAATGATACACTCAACTCTCCATTAAACATTGTCATATGAAGCTATGTAAACCAAAATAACAATCTTATATCGATATTGTTACCTTACTAACCCACCCGACGTTTGTCTACATTAATTAGGGCATATACCTTTGTCCTGCGACCGTCGTTTTCATCAGCAAATTAGGTGGACAGGCACTTATGCCGAATTCAACAGTAATAGCCGTTTAATATGCTTCAAGTTTCACATGTAATGGAGGTGAGAAAGATTCGAACGAAAATTAGGTACATAGCTAACGCAGGAACATATTCCAAGAGGCTGTGGAGTAGATCTCCTGAAATAGCCATGACACCGCGGGCGGTACCGAAACAAAGGTTCGAAAGTGCTCAACAGTTAGTTCTTCGAATTCTAGTAATCGTGAAGATGTGGGAACATGTATGTATACAGAAGTTAGAACGGACCAGCCAGGATATATGTTGAGGAAATAAAACGGATATGGCCGCCACAAAATGACGTTGATATCTGTCGTGAAAGTGGATAAGCCCCGGCCCGCCGTTGCCATTTTCCTTATATGCGATTATTTTTATTTTTTGTTTCACCCCGAGACGTGGCCGACAATGACACATGGCAGCTAAAAGAAAGAAGTCAAAAATGTCAACTTTCACAGAATGCCAAGGCCGTAAGAAGCGGGAATATCCATTCGCAGTGGTGGATATTTTATATATTTGAATTCGGAGCAGATAATACAAAGGAGTCGTGCGATCAAAGAAATGGGTAGAAAACCGGCATTCATAGTTCCGTTTGATAAACATACAGCAAGGTGATCGGTCTTTAGATAGAGCTCCTCTAAGTAGAAGGATGAGGAGGCAGGTCCAGGATCTGTTGAAGCGTTGTTATGCGAGTTGCCAGATAAAATACAAGCCGAAAGCTACGCGCCGGCGGCAGACCAATGACACTATTGAGATGATGCTTGCATGTACCTTTCGTAGGTCCGGCGATCAGCCCAGAAGGGATAGATATCTTTCTCCTCTGGTCTAGATGAGATGTACATAAGAACGCCACTTCCTTCTCATCATTTGTGGTAGTAATGACCGTGGGTCAGTGTGAGAAGAGAGGAACGCCGGTGATCCATCAAGAGCGACAGTGGACAGTGGAATTTACAGTGGCGACGACTTCAAAGACCAGGAAGGGAGGACCGATACCCGAGGTGCCAGCGTAAAGATAGGACAATGAGCTCAACCACTGGGCCGTGAGGCGATGCGTAGCTTACAACTATATTAAGTTGAGGGGTTAAATGACAGCCTTGAGATGGATATCGGATAGATGGCGAGGGAAGAGACATTAACGAAACAACAATACAACCCAGCCAACTAGTAGTCCTTTCAAGACATAATAAAATAAAGGGCCCTTCTGTGCGTACTTGATAACCGCGCGGAGCCTCGGAAAGTTGACAAGTATGTTTAGGCGAGGTACCACCGAATACGGAGGGAAAAAAAAAAAAACAGAATGTACCCCAGATACCCCGAAAACGTGCTTCGGGACCGAGTGATCAAAGGAACTCCAGATTCGTCCACAGCATTTCAGAAATAAACACATCGAAATCTATGAGCCAACCAATTAGAATTTAGATACCGGGTCGCAGCTTGAATGACGAAATGAAAATCAATACCAGCCCCAAATTGAGAATGTAAAACACCCTGGCATCAGAAATATAGTCTGACTTCGAACGGATAAAAGAATTCGTATATCAGACGACCAAGGAAGAAAAAGCAGTAAATGAAAAATATGACACGAGTCCAAAACCACATAGAGCATACCTGGCACAGCTCTCTGAGACTCGATAGAGTTTCTTGCTTGGTACTATAAAAGCCAGACATGGATTAACACGTGTACACAGAGGTCGGTGCGCTTGTAGGGTGTAGAGGGGAAAACATCTGAAGCAATGATTTTGCTGACGTCCCGGCTTCTAGATGCCGTTATGGAATGCGGGGTAGGTATCAAGAGTGCGGGGTAGACGCGTGTGATTGAGTACCATCAGGAACGAAACCTAAACTCATCAGGAGCTGGGAAACCAACTTGAAGTGACGCTATGTGAAACCATATCTGACGACCTGAGGTTCGCTGTGATTGCGTTGCGCATGGTCGTCATGAGGGGTGTAGTGCGTAGAATGCCATAAAGTCCACGCAAGTCTACCCGTAAGCCCGGGGGAAGTTGCAGAGAAACGAAGAACACTAGGAGAACCGGAACATCCAGCTCTTGCATCTTCAGCCAAATGGAGTCGAAGTGAGGGTAATCAGGGTGTCTTTGGGCACTTTCAACTTTGGTCGCACATGGGAATAGGATGCGAATCACCCACCTAAAGCCACCGTACGTCCATTACTCGCCATCCAATCGTATTCGCCCAGTCAAGCCCTCATCCGTCAAGATCCGACCAATCTCAGGAGAAAACCATATGGGGATGGCGTTCTAAGGCTCAAAGTTGAGAGAAAGCTGCTTTTGGAATCGGTAGATCATCGATGAAGTTAGAAAACCGTTTGAGGTATATTGAAGGAGCTTATGGTGGTGATCGTAACGAGTATTTGACAAGGATACATGTTGTACCTGTGGTGATAGAAAGTACTCACCCGATAGATCCTTCTTGTAAGCGCGACACCCTCCTCCTCCCGCAGAATGAAATCCTCATCCATGCGTAATACTCTCTGTCGCCATCTAGCCACCAACATCTAACAGAAAAGTAGATTAGAAATCCAAGAATGAGGTCAAACCCGCGCAGCAATGAAATTTGGTGGTAATGATGTGAAAATATATCCAACCAATCCAGAAAGAACACAGCTCGAAGCAAGACGACCATATTGCTAGAATCCCAGAGATCATCAAGGTAATATAGAAGGAAAAGAGAAAACGTGAACGAGAAATGTAGGATTCGGGCCATAGTGACCATACGCCACTGGCCCAGCATATAGCGAAGGCGAGTGGAGGATTTTACTGGGCCTGACAGCTAAAGATGAGGGAGAGAGGAAACAGGAAACTATCGAGACGCACCTTTATAGCAACTCAAGAGCTGTAGACTTGCGTGTAGGCACCTGACTATAGGCGGATCACGATGACTGGTCACCTGTACATTTCGTTACACAACGTCCAGTCATGGGCTTTGAGTTACGATTGATATGAATTAATGCTACGCTCAGCAGGATGATAACGTGGTCATCCGACTTGCTTCCGTCGGCCTGTGCCCCATTGTAAAAATTTGGACACATGTTAAGTATCTAATAAAATGAAATGGATCAGCGAATAATATGAAGCAAATTGACGCCAGGATCTTCCTCGTGACACGAGCGAGGTGATGAGTTTAACACATACAAGGTCACTAATTGTCGTTTTGTATAATGAAAAAATTGGAAACACGTCCTGTCAGATGAGAGATGCTATTTGTCTAGGTTTCATTGAGGGGCGCTACTATGCGTGAATTCCTCGCATTCGAACTTCTTGGGGAAAACTACGGAAAATGATCATCCAATGTACAAGGTAATGAGGTTCTACATATATATTAGTTTGGGATATGAATTGAGATAGAATAGAAAAAAGTCCGCGAGTAATCAGCAGCGTCAGAGTTGGACTGGATCAATGACGAATCAAGTTAGTGCCGAGATGGCGGACGTATTGAATCCTGCTGCCAGGTTCGATGAGAAAGACCATACGTATAGCACGAAAAGACAACTAGTGTCTTAGATTAACTTCGGATTAACTCGTTGATGCAGCCATTGTTGAAGTCCTCTAAGTCTAAAGAGAAATTTGAAGAGTTCAGGTGCTCTTTATGGAGAGCTGACTGCAACGAAGAAGGAGCGCTGTAAAGAAGATAGATGTGGGCAGCTCTTTGACGCGCTGAGAACGATAGAATGGAGATAGTAAAACTTTCGAGTCCGCGGCAAGTTGGTTAACTGTTGCTGAGTATGGATACAAACGGGTACAGGCTTGTAAAACAAACTCGTCCAAATAATGTGTGCGCGTGACGTCTACAAATTGAAATGCAACTTGCATGCCAAACTATGTAGAAGTCGATAGAAGAGACAAAGCCTTAGGGAAGTTCAGTGTAATCGAGTCGATACCGCTGTAAATTGTAGTTATATTTTGAAATGTTTGATCGTAATTTGTTATTATCAGGGTCGTTGAACTATACGCAGTACTGTACATGCCCTAAGGCTATTCAGCCCCTAAGTCAATTAAGTCTCAGAAGCCAAAAGAGGCAAACGTTGCAAAATATATAGGGCCTGACTGGGAATTGAACCCAGGACCTCCTCGAAATGGTTGATAAGCCCTAACAAGGAATCATACTACTAGACCATCAGGCCTGTGACAAGGGTAGGGTTCACTGTCTCGGTGATCTTCAACAAACAATAGTATAGCAGTTTTATCAGAAAATATTAGATTTGCCTTTCGGAGTCTTCTGGAGGAGTAACAGAGCAATAATCACAGACCTGCGAATATCAGATCATCAATATGTGATATATGTCATTGGGTTATATGGGGGCATAGCTCAGTTGGGAGAGCAGTAGACTGAAGCGTGCCATATGTATTCTAAAGGTCCCGCGTTCGATCCGCGGTGCCCCCATCTTTTGCTTCATATTCAACGATTCACGAGTAGCAACCGAAACTCATATTATTATTTTTACTGCTGCGTAAGTGCTCGTTTCTAAGTTATAAAAGTGCTTAGTCATTTCTATTTTTCAGCTTAAGACAGACGACTGTGACATAGGAATCTTTATTAATGGCAGAAATGAGAAGATACAGATAATCGGAGCCATGTGTCAGTATATAAGAGTGAGGGAACAAGATTTAGGCCCTAGAAATTTTGTAACTTTACATCTTGTTAGACATTAATTATCGTGATGTCAGCTACACTATTCAATCTATCCAAAAAGCGAGACCCAGGAGTCATACTTCGAGAGTCAGTTTAAGACATAATATCCCAGAAAAATCAGATTTGCCATGTCATTATGCATTATGGCGGCTGACAGCCTGATGAACATAAGGTTTCACAAAATGTGATCAGCTTTAGTGGAGAGATGTATCAGGACGATGCCATGCTCGATAATTGTGCTATAATAACCAGTAAGGTATATTATGTATATATGCGAAAAGTGCTGAAACGCATGATATGCTAAAGTCACTTCGTATATAACAAATTTGTATTTTCCAACAGTGAAATTGAGAACATAACGATCAAAAATGTCACATTCAAAAGACATCGGGCCTGACTGGGAATTGAACCCAGGACCTCCTCGAAACGACTGTTAAGACCCTAACAAGGAATCATACTACTAGACCATCAGGCCGATATTGTGACTCTCATTGTAGGATTCATAGTGAGTGCCTGAACCTCTGGCGAATTCTTTTTCGTTGCTTAGTCCTTGCCGTCATTCTACGAAGATGGGTACTAAGCTTGCTCGATTCTAGTTGTTGTATGAATAATACTTTCTTTTGAGATGATTATGTAGAACTTTATTTCCAATCCATAATTAAACCGTTGCCCAATTCTACTTCTATTATGAACAAATATATTTCTCAGTCCTCCAACTCTGTATCCGCCCAGCATAACCAACATGGAAGAGTAGACTCAGGCTAAGTGAGCCTATACACTCGAATTAATTTTCCATCGGCGAGCTTAGCTCACCCGCTGGTCAAGCATACGAATTAGCACTCAGAAATGACAAAGAATATGAAAATAGGCTAACGCTTGGGCGTGGATGTGAGCGGTGTTTGTTCTCGTGAAATATGCCACCAACACATGAGTGCCTTAAGCGTGTTTCTCGACAGTAGCACATGCAGTGCAAGGACAGGTACGATACCTTATTGCATCGCAGTTACAATGGCGGATACAAGTGCTTTTCGAAGTGCGAGATGTCTTCATCAGCTGGTTGTGGGTTCGGCGTGAGTATAGTCCTGAACCTGTCAATTTCACGTCTAAGTTGTTAGTAGAATGCTACTGGAAGGACTTGTTCATCATGCTGAATAGGGTAGAGCACGACCAGGTACGTTGTATCAAACCGCTTAGATCGGCTATTGATGTAGAGTACAGCCCAAATGGAGTCTCCGACCCAACATTGTATTGTGACAGAAGAAATGAACGCTCTGACAAGCGGAGAATCAAGAAGGAATCTAACAAGCAATGTCAGAATAGTGTCATTGAATAAGGAGGAATGTAGAGTAAAGATCTGTTGTTATTGACGTTCAGGTTAAATTGCCTTGAAAAGGTACTATGAAGTAGCCGCCTATAAGTGGCTTCAACGTTACTGTATGCGGCATCGGAAGAATAACTTCGAGATAGCGCTGTAACACAAGTTCGTCAGCTGCCATGCGATTTAGATCTATGGAGTTGATTCACCAGGTCATACGGACATGGAGATCGATATCTGTTAATAAACGCTGAGTGGATTGTACGGCAGCGTCTTCGAACGCGTGCGCGACGGTTCCTGTCAATGCAAAATTAAATGTTGAAGAGGGTCATATGAGCTGTTCAAATATTGAACCACCTAAAAAGTAGCTATCCACTGGGTGCACGGAAAACGACTTACCTTACGGCATGAACAGTTCCCGCAGTTTTTTTTTTTGCTAAGTTGTGTAGAGATTTGTGTATCGCATTCAGGAATGATATATGATAAGTAGAACATACACGAAGTGTAGGGGACGTCCATCGACGCGAGTGAATCTTAATCGTTACAATTGGTTAATATTGAATGAGTATCTTGTTGCTTCTTTCCGTGCACTGCCTCTGTCTTCTCTTCCATGCCCTCCTTCTCATCTTCAACTTGTCAAAGACGATTGTAGAAAGGGAACCAAAGGCACGCAATGCCTCTTCCCATCGCGTATGGTATTTATCACTTCTTCAGATCGCCACTCACTTCCCGCGGGGCTTCCATGTACCGGCACCGATACCGACACCAAAGCTGCCAAAGGCACCACCGCCAATGACAGGACCTGCACTTGCGGGTGAGTCTCCGCCGAAACCGGGACCACCGCCGAAGGAACGAGTGGGTCCGTGTCCTGGAGTGCTGCTACCGGTTTGGAAGGACGAGCGATAGGAGGTGGTGGGCATAGATTGGATAGAGATGAACTTGTTTGGAGGTGGACGGTCGTCAGAGTTGTACTAGAGAAGGTGGTTAGCTGAAACCATCGATAAGAATGCAGAAAGAACTAACCTGGAACTCCAATCCGATACTATCCGCCTCAGAAACGTCCAGCAGCTTCACAAGCTTCTTTCCTATTCCATTCAATTTCTCCACATCATCCTTGCTCCTAGTCCACACCTGTATGCGATCGACCTTGCTCCTCAAACTAACCACGGCACCGCAGATCTCATCGCCATCCTCCAGCTCCTCGCCAACCAGAGCCATTGCTAGCCAATTCCAGCACCGATCCAGTAACGCTGGGTTGTTCTTCATCGTCAGGACCCACTTGCCTCCGTTCGCATTTGCCTCGTCCTCCCACATCGGTTTGATGCCCGACTTGAAGAGATGGTAGTTGGAGTTGCGCTCGAGCTGCGAAGGGGGCTTGAGCCAGTTGAAGTAGCGGCAGAATTGCTCGACCGTGTCAAACTCGCCGACGACAGTCAAGCCTGCTTCATAGTCAGTGGACTCGGGGGGATGGGGGGTGAACTCGCCAGCGTTGGAGGGTGTCGCAGAGGGTGGCACTGCACTAGCTGGGGCAGGGGTATATGGGTATTTGGACTTGGAGTCGTGGTAGATGGTCCTAGGAAGGGATTAAAGAAGTTAATAATAGCCCATAAAATACAGTTGATGATGGAAAAAAGAAGTCTATGTTAAGGCTCGGAAAGTGCGATAGCCCGACTAAGATTTGGAAGTATACAGATGCGTTATGGCATTCACAATGCAAGATCCTTCACAGAAAGTTATGCATTCTTAAATAACCATCCATAGACTTCCTTTGCATAGGATTAGGCATAAAACCTGGATGACAAGCCCAGCATCGAAATAGGCGTTATCGCTAAGGCAAATGAGCCTTATACACTAGGTATAAAGATATGATAAGGCAACAACCATGCAAAATCTCGCAAGATAGTGTATGGACCCCTTTAGAGCCAAGAAACGTGGATAAGACGACACGAAATTCAAAAGAGAGAAGCACACGACGCCACACGATCTGCAAAAATACTCACCATGCAAACTGTAACGGGTGCTCTTGGGGCTTCATTGTCACTCCAGGCGTCTTCGGATCTTCAATCAGCTCCGGTTCAGGCGGGTTGGGAGTCCCATCGATGCTCAGCGCGCGCGCCTTCGCCAATCTCGCCGTGATAGCATCGAGACTGGGAATATTCTTGTATCCCCGTGGGGGTTTCTTCTCTGCAGGAGCAGCTGCCGTCTCTTCGTTGAGTTTCTCTACTTTCTCGGTAGTCAAAGCCTGTCCCCCGCTGTCGTTAGTCGGGGTGCCCGTAGATCGAGGCGGGGAGCCTGGGAGGTTGGATGGCGAGGTCGAACGCGTGCTCGGGGCGTTGACAGCAACTGAATCAGTCGTAGATGCGAGTGTAGAGACTGAGGCCGCTGATCCTGTTCGCAAGATAGACGCAGCGAGACGAGGACGAGGTGCTGACGTTGTGGCTGCTGGGGTGCCATTTTGGCCATTGATGGTCATCCTGGCAGCCAGCTGGTTCAGCGACGGCGGGCGGCCAGCGCCAGGAAGTTTGAGGGGTGCATCAGAAGTGGGTTTCGTAGTTGACATGGTGGTGGTACAGAGCTGAGGAGTTTGACGATGGAGGCTCCTGAAGAAGAGCAACAGTCACCGCCAAACACTGCCATCATCGATTCCATGATGCGTGCGTCTACACTCATTTAATTGGCGCCCAACAATAACGCCCGATAAGATTAGAGCACAAGTAATAATATAGGTGTAATAATATAGATGAGGTCAAGTAAAGGATACATCGCGGGCAAATAGGCTACAGGTTGGATAATAGGAAAAGTAGAACGAAGTGACGTGTAGAGAGAGGGTATATGCATACGAATTCTAAGTTAATGTTTGTTTCGAATTAACACTCCAAGCATTGGACGCTCGATAAGAAGAAGGATGGTTAACTGAGTAGTCAGAGAAATCATCGTACATAGGATCGTCCGAGAATTCGGTGAGCACAATGCTAGTGAAGGTCGTAACCTGACTAAAGGATGTAGCCTTGGAAGAAGTAAAGTCGTCCGGGGAAGCAGTACGTTCTATGTCTTCTATTCTTCTAAACCTGCGATAGATGCAGGTGACCACGACGAGAATATTGCACACAATCAGCGCGATAGCCATCTGATATCGACTATCAGGATTGAACCGAATGATAACGCTGAATTACATACCTCGAGATGGACAATCATCGATCGAATAAGCTCCGGATATGGATTCTTGTCTATCAGTGGACTGAAAGTACAGGCGCATAGAGTGACTGCAGAAAGCAACGTCAGAATGCTAGCCGAAAAGAGCGTGAGCACTAGGCGGCGCTGGTTAGCAGGAAGACGGACCCTCCAAAGTAGATGGAGAGAAGAGCCGATGAGGAGCGTATCTGCAACTATGTCGAAGGTTACCCCAGCAATCGCGAGCCGACTGTGGTCGATGGGGCAGTGTATGAAATCGACAGGGTCTAGTTTTGCAGCATCGCCGCAGCGCAAATTCAGCTCCCAGCTAATGAGGAGCAGAAAGACCATGCAAAAGGCAGCTGCCAAGCCTATCGCAAATTGACGAGGTCGACAGTTGGGTGGAAAGACACGAACAAGGGAAAGAGCGAGACTGATACGAGAGAACCTACAAGAGAGGTATAAGTTTTAGTGAAGCTGGAAGAAGGTGAATATATGCGTACCATATAATGAAAAAGACTGGAATAGCCAACAGATAGTATAGAATTGCTTTCCGCTTGGTATATCCTGGTTCTACAAAAGCTAGAATATCAGATACGAAGCTCGCAGAAACAAACTACTGAACGCACCTGAATTAATAAATTGAAGCCACAGAACCACGACGTTTATAAGCTCCATTAAAAGGGGTACCAGCGTCACATAGTCGTCCCACCATAGCTTCCGCGCATTATAACGGTGGTAGAGACGATGAAGGGTAGAAAAAATCGCTAATGAATGAAGAAGTGTGATAGGAACTGTAATGATCACATTAGAACGTCACAAACCAGAAGCCTTCCTCACAGCATACGCACTTTTCCAACCCAGCAATACACTTTCTGGTACCATCTGACGGCTCACCACGACAGGACTCGAGTGGCGACGTCCCGATTTTACAGCCCGTCCGTGGAACAACGGAGGCCGGTATACCCAGCAGGTATGGAGGGCCCACAAACTACGTACGTGAGCCTACTAGAAACTTACAGCCCGACGTGGAAAGCTGTAGAGCACTGAGAAAAGCGGGAGCAGGACGGAATGGTACATGTATTTTCCAGCGAACATCCGAAATGTTTCCACGAAGCCGAAAGGAGGTAACAAACAGCACTCCCATCAAATAAGCTGGTTCGCTCGCGTGGCAACCTTCCGTGATTAGCGTTAGAATTAGCCGTAGGCGCTTACCCAGATCACCGGAAATGCTTTCTCCTTCCCCTCCCCTGAGGGAGCTTGAAGGAGCTGGTGGAAGCTGGGCGCCGGTATAAGAGAAAGGAGATGACGGGTAAAAGACGGGATACCGAGGGAAAGATGGCGGAATAGTGGCGTCGACCTCCGAATGCACGCATGAGAAGACGAAGGACGCTCACCGAGTGATATGTACTTACGAGAAAATACGTATGAGTAGTATGTAAACTAATAAAATCCTCCGAAGTATTGACAATTAATAGAACTGTATGTACATTCTCAGGCAACAGATGTATGCGCGTGTTGAGTAAAATCCCTGGTGAAATCGAAAATGCATACATAGCACACCTGGTGTGCCCTATAAAATAGAAATGATGTCCTAAGTCGGTGGCCATGCTGAAACGTCGCCCGAGATAGAAAGAAAGACGAAACATAACCCCAAACAATCAAGCAATGTTCTCGTCTGAAGACTTGCCCTTCAAGTTCATATATGTCTCGTGGGGTGACCAGTCGGTTTCGGTGCGCTCGAACTTATCATCCTGGGCGATTTCGGTCAGGGTAATAACAGTAACGTTGACAGGGTTTCTCGATCGGCCAACCACTGGTTCTGGGTGGTTTCCAACTTGACTGCCAATGACTTCAGGGTCATTGCCATCCTTGTGGAAATTTTTGTAGAAAAATGTAACAACAACGAGAAGGTTGCACACAATCAAGGAGAGAGCACTCTATATGCAATGATGAGGACAGTCGAAAAAATATTGATTAGAGGAGAAATAAGTACCTCAATTTGTGCGACCATAGCCTGAACGATAGGTGCGCCAGGCCCTTGCATAAGAGGACTGAACGTCAAACCGGCGAAAAGAATAACAGACGCAAGTGTCAAAATACTGGCGGAAAAGAGTGTAAGCACTAGCCGACGCTGGTTGGTTGGGAGCCTGACACGCCAAAGCATGTAAAAGGGGGATGCAATAAGGAGAATATCAGCGATAACATCAGCTGAAAGAAGTCAGAATTAATGAGACGCTTTACGATGAGGGGTATAGGGCACGCACCAACAAGATTGGTGACAGTGAGGCTGTAGCGATCAAGATCACAATTAAAGAATGCTTTCCCCGTGTGCTGGCCTGGGCCTGTCTTGTCGTCGACGCAGCCGGTCGTTGTTAGCCATGTGAGTACACCCACCCAAATGATGGCAAAACATAGAGCTAGTCCGAGCGCATAGCGTCGAGGAGTACCCCATGCTGGGAAGATGCGAGCAATGCCCAACGCGAGACTTATACGCGTAAGCCTGATACAGCAAACGCGTCAGTCAAACATGATCTTCGACGTAGAAGAAAGCTTCGCACCAAATAAGCGAGAAGAATGAGAATCCTAGCACGTAATAAAGAATGGCTTTCCGTGTGGCATATTCGTCAGGCTCTGCAAGAAGCGACTCTGAGTTCAGTAACCGTCGATAGCAATGCAATTTAGCGACGTACGAGTCTCGATGAACAATAGCCAAACAACTGCGACGTTGATCCCCGACATGATTGTTGCGGGAATCGCTGTCCAGTCATCCCACCACATGCCGTTCGAGCGTCGCCGTTGCCATACTCGAAGGAACGATGTTGAAATAGCGATGCAATGGAGCACAGTGATCCCAGCTGCAAGAAAGTACTAGATTGAGTATAAAGTCGTAAAAAGAAAGGAACATGATGAACTTTTCCATGCTGTGTACGATTGAGCCGGAATCGGCATGGTTTCTTCAACGTCCGGAGGCGAAATAAAGAGAAGAGGAAGGGTGGGTCGGGGCGGTGGTTAATGAATGGGAGGTGATGTTAAAGTGGTAGCATACAGAGGAAAGATGCAGACCATCCAACGGTGGCGGGTTCTCTCTATCGACCGTGAATTGGTTATATGGGGGATATATAGAATGTCATTTCCAGAGTTATGGGGCCTGGCAGGGGTGTATGCAGGGAGGGGTCGACCAGGCACCTTCAAAAGAACGATGTGGCACCGACTGAAGACCCCTAAGCTCCGGGGGATTATTTTCCAAGTAATTTGAAATGACATCGCGACCGGGTTGCTAAAAGACATTCTGTGGCGAGTCTTCCATAAGTCGCATTCAGAGGAGGTCAAGGATATTTCGCAGTAATAAAAGCACCCTGCTATCGATGGCTTCTCCTCATGTTAGAAAGAAAATGGACGATGCAACGGAAAATAACAACTTTAAGGTCGAACGCGGGTGCCGGAAGTCTCGATCACTCCGGTATTACACATGCTCCCCCTTTTAACGGTTATGTATTCCGGCAACTATAACCTGATTCTCCTTTCAAATTGAGCTGATCACGTTGAAATTTTGAAAATCTAAAACTCACAGAATGGACTTAGAAAAGGTGTTTAAAAAATAAACAAGTACCCACCGTGCCGTGCGCTGACTTGACAACCGTGGCATTGATCTGTTGGGTCCTTCGACGAGAGCTGAGAGCTCATCTTCGTTCATCAATGGTATCAGATGTTAGATCTGACACAAATTGAAATGGTCGTGTGGGCGTTCATATCAGTTCGACGCTCACATGTTTTCTATTCTCCGTCCACATCAATTGCTCGGGATGTGCCTGAAAATGAGCCCATCAAGACCGCACCTTCGCTAGCAAAAATGAAGTCAATCGCACTTCATTCTTACAGCGGTCCACTTTGCTTCAGCCCGGTAAAAATTAGTAGACGGTCATGTAGATATTTGCCGAGATCTTTCAACATCCTTAAAGCTCCTAAAGATAGTGTGTAGCCGAGAAGATGACTTCTTCTGAGGACTGTGAGCCGGGTGAATGAGTATGCCGAATTTTGAATGAATGAAGTTCGAATCAATGTAGAGTTCAAATTGCAAGTGGAGAGACGGAACACCAGCGAAATGCTGGAGCTCAATGTAATTGATGTCCGCTAGGAAGTCCGCCACAGTGATCAAAGCGTTATTTCCTACAGAGTAGTACTTGAATGCTCAATGAAAAAGAAGTCGCCAAATGGCTATAAATATTCTTAGATTCCTCTTCCCAAGACGAAACAAAAAATTCTGACATGATCACTTTCCACTCGAAACACACAGGTTGGTATATACCCGTACAATATTTATGTTTATATGTAGAGGAAAGTCATACAAGCTAATTCACGGGATGTAGCGTTGATATCAAGCATTTGCTGAAACCTTCTTAGCACGGGTCTCTAGACTTCTTTTGGTATAAGCCGACTTGATGTATTCCTGTACAGTGTTAGTACGCAAAGTGATAAAGAAATCTGCTTTGCGCTACTCACTTCATCAAATGTCTGCTTGAAACTGTCTCGCTCCTTTAAGGCCTTGAAGTATTTCCTGAACCTCTCGTACTTCGGATCGGACTGCAAGGTCTCATACACCTTCTTCCCTTCTCCCTCATCAAATGCACCAGCGTCATGCTTCAATGCAACCTCAGCACGTGCAAAGAATGGGGTGAGAGCAGCGTCAGCAATGCTCCACTCTCCAATGGCGAAGCCTTCGGCAGGAAGCAGAGCCTGGATAGCTTCGATAGCCGTCAAGATGGGCTCTGGAGATTCTCCTCGAAGGACAGAACCAGCGAAACCGGGAGTAAACTTGGAGGTCGCAGTTTCGATGAAGAAGCGAGCCTTTGCACGAAGGACGGGGTCAGAGGGAAGCAGACCAGGCGCGAGATCGGCGATGAACTCAAGGAGAACATATGATTCGGCAAGTTTCTGGGATTCCGGGACGGGAGCATCAGGTGAAACTTTAGGTCCACCATATGCTATGGCTGGGACCTATACATTAAGAAGTGTAAATTCATTTTTATGCCCTCGATGGTTTGACTAGAAATTGTACTTTGCTAGCTGGGTTGACTTTCGGAGCATACCATTCAGGCTTGTTGGTGAGATCAATCTCAAAACGACTGTAATCGAGCTTTGACTCTTGGAGCGCCAATTCAACCTGTAGAAAATATGTTTAGAATGTAAATTAATCAGTATTATTGAACTCACTTACACGATGTGCCCAAGGACAGATCTTAGCGGTATAGAGAGTAATCTGTTCGGTCATGGCGGTCAGATGGTTGTATTCAAGTTGAGGTGGGATAATGTGAGGAGATGTAAGGCTCAAGGGCTTACGCGCACACTACTTATCTACTTTCTCATGTCGTAGGATTGTCCATCGCAACGACATTGTGACATTGGATGTCGTGATGCCCTGCCTGACTAAGGCGATTGTTAGAATATACGAAGCCAAGAGTATCTGAACAATACACATGATTAGGCTAATAATGGATCAAGATGGTGGGAGACTTTAGTCATTGATAGTATAATAACGATGAAATTACGAGATCCTTCAGAAGATAAGTTTAAATAAGAATGAGTTCACAAGTACATATGATGGGAACCCTGTGAAGTTCAAACCAGGTTCGTCACACCTGACAGACGTTACGCAACTATTTTATCGTAATCCTAATGACAAACAAATGGCTATCTTATCTCATTGAAGCCTTAACAGCATTGCAGTCAAATTGCAAATCAAATGGAGATTACCAAGAACTAGGAAGGCGCTCGGTCTGGAGTGTGAACAATTTCGAGTACATTTTTCGCTTCCATTGGAGCATATCCTCCTAATTTAAAGACTCCGCTCAGCGAGTCATTGAACTTGAATGCAATTTACGATAATAATCATAGTATATTGCTATGATTATTATTGTAAATTGCATGAGACATTAGCCATTGATAGTATAATTATGATTACATTGCGAGATCTTTCAGATGACAAGTTTGAGTACATAGGTGCATATGATGGAGAAGTTCAAATATTGGGTTTGTCACGTGATTATTTTATCGCAATCCTGATGATAAACAAAGGACTATCTTATCTCATTAAAGCTTTACCTTGGCCTTAACGGCGTTGCAGTCAAATTCCAAATCAAATTGGGGATACCAAGAACTACATAGGAAAGCACTCGCCCTGGAGTGTGGAAGATTACAAGTAGTACATTTTTTGCTTCCATTTGAATCTGGCCGCCTTGTGCTCACTCCAATCACTGGCAGCCCCCGCCCCCCAAACTTAAAGACTCTGCTCGGCGAGTCATTGAAATTGAATGCAGTTTACGATAATAATCATAGCAACGTGCTATAATTACTATCGTAAATTACATTCGAGTGGATACTTCCTCAGTTGAATGGAGACTTCTTCATTGCCTCCTCGTGAGTCTCAAGTCTTGGCTGTGATTACTATCTCAAATCAAGGCCAAATGACCAGTACGCCGACCATGAACACGGAAACTACCACCCATAATAATTATAGCACGTTGTAGAAAAGCGCCGATAATTACATTGTAGTGTGTATGAGTGGATACTTTTTCAATACATCCTTGCGAGTCTCAAGTCTTGGCGGTGATTACCATCTCGGAGCGAGGATAAATGACCAGTAGTATACCAACCATAAGCACGGAACTACCTATTTATAAATGTGACAAGTATAAAGATCTGCAGCTCTACCATTCTGATGCTCCAAGGCCGAGGATTGATTTGAACTCGATTCGTACATGAAGCGAACTGGGGCGTGGACATAAGCATCGCATATGTGCATGTAAATAAACATTGAGCAAGTATAAAAGAGTGACAGTCCTTGCTAGAAAGGCGTACTAACAGCTTGATCACTTACCTTTATCTATACTGACACTTCTCAAGTAAGTCGCCTCTATACTGTTACAACCAGCTATCGCTAATATTCTCAATTCACAGTTTAAATAATGAAAGCCTTCACTACCCTAGTCGTCGCATCCCTCGCCGCCGCAGCCAACGCATGGATTTTTACTGCCTGCGGTCAACAATTCGATGGAGGTGATAACAACCGCGGTTGTACTGCTAAATCATGCCCGGCTGGAAGCACTATCGATTACCAAGTTGGACTATTCTCGAGTTGCACTCTTAGGGTATTCTCGGACGGTTCTTGTCAGAATCAGGTCGGTATTTCAAGCAACGACTGGGACAATCATGTCTTGGGCCAAAGCATAGGATCATTCAGCGTCCAAGATTGTTAAATTGAGCCCCTGGTAAGCTGTATTTGTTATTTATCTTGAATAGCTCTCTGACCCTTTGTGCATGTAGATAGTACTTTTCAACTAGGAGTTCAATTTAAATAGTGACGTTTACAGTTGGACGATGAATAAATACCTGCGATATGATTGATCATTGCCCCGATAGTCGTGTAGTATATAAAGGAGTAAAATATGATGATGTTGAATATGGAGAGTAGAGCTTACCATGGAATGCAGGGTAAAATAGGTTTAATGATATGGCGATGCGATACTGATATTTTAATGAATTGGTAGGTTAAATGAGAATTGGATGAATGTGTTTGGAAAGCAAAAGGGCGAAAGCAGGTTGATCCGGCAAATGCCGGAATCACCACCCGTACCAGTGTCAATTTAGGCGCCTATGCTATTGATAGCATCCAAGGCAAGCCTCATGACAACTCAACGCCAGGCTACTTGATACTTACACTTTTTCGGATGATCGCATACTCGATTTTCGACGCGTCTTTGTTTGGACCTCTGTAAGGTCTCAGCTACAGAGATGATCTTCTCTGGCATTGCGTACTGTTGCCAAAACTGATCTTCTATGTTGATTCCTATCATCGTGGGCAACGTATAGTCCATAATGTTCTGGGCCTCGGTCGCAAACTTGGTGAGATAGTTGGCTTGCAAGACGTTAGGACTCTGGTACGTCCCTGAAATAGTTTGACTGTAATACATTAGCTCATGGTTCACTCTGTCCCAGCTACATAGATCTCGCACTGGACTCATAAGTACTAGCAAATATGGTTGAAAGCTGCTGGGAGTCAACATTTGCTTGTAATTTAATCTACGAACAGTACAGAAGGAAAACGGTAATGACCGAATCCGGCCCAATGTTGGCATCTTAATGATGCACGACAGAGATTAAAAGAGCCGTATATCGACGCTTGTGTCTGGCAGCCCCAAACTTAGTATGTTGCCTGAAAATCATTGGCTACACCGTATACTGCTTCTGTATCCTCGTACTGCAAGAATTCTGGTGACCGACATTCCAAAGCTTATAGAATGCAGGTCCTTAGTACACCTGCCTTCATCACTCTTGCCGCCAACGCTAACGCGTGGGTTCTTAAGCTAACGCATATAGTAGACTGATTACGACAACAACAATAGCATTATATGTATTCTGATCACCTGCTTCGCAGGGAATAGGATTGGCTATCAAGTTCGGCGCGTGCACGAATCGTGTATGCTAAGGATGCAGTTGGTCAAGTCATGCCGAGATAGTGTCTAGCTTCCACCTAGGGATTCGTTGCCTTACTCCATAACGTTGCTGAGCGTTCAGGACTGTCGATAAATATGGGTGACTGGGGTAATTCTAAATACGGAGACTTCATACTCAACTCGCCGTCTAGGTTTTGATGTTTGTTATACAACCTGTTAGTGCTTCGCACATGAATATTTTGTTTGTATGTGAGCCCGGGATGCAGCCTAGCGGACCTCTTCAATATCGGTCTGTAAAATATTGGTTGAATTCGATGGATCTAGACACCTTCTGTGTGTTCCCCAGATCGCGGATATCGCCTGTGCCATGCGACCTAAACACAATCACTGACGCATTTTACATTACACCAGGTTATACCTGCTTCGACCTCCGCTAGCTAAATGTTGCCGCACTCCCTAGAACAGGTGATTTGTTTCCCATATTCGAACCGACAGAACCAAGAGTGACTTACTCAGCCCTCTTATAGATGCTTGATAATCCCTAATCATCGGGATATAAGAATGTCGCAGTTGTGAATATTGCTCGATGCCGTCGAGTGACGCGTCTTCCTTCCTCTTTTGATCGCAGATGCCGCATGTGACGCATGCAGACGCGTCAGCCTATTCGATAGACATTCCGTCAATCTTCTTTCGCGAATATTGTACAATGCCACTTTGTCCGTAGCGTGGAGGATTAAATCTCACGTATAAAGCTTCATGATACGATCGATGGATTGACCCTATCAACTTATCTCTTCAAATACCACCATGTCAAGCACCACTATCACGCGCAGCATTGGCAATGCCAACTTCCCCGGCATTGGTATCGGACTCATGAGCCTGTCAGGGATGTATACCTCGTCTGGAACACCGGCCGATGAAGAGCGACTTGCAGTATGCCCTTTCCATTCCTTATTCGTGAGGTCGTTAATGACTAGTGACCTTCTTAGTTCCTTGACGCCGCTGTCGAACGCGGTTGTACATTCTTTGATTCAGCAGATGCTTACGGCGATTCGGAGGACCTGTTGGGGCGATGGTAAGTACATCCCGTTGTTTGCTTGTTGCTGGTACTGAAGCTTGGTTATGATAGGTTCAAACACTCAGGCAAACGCGATAGTATCTTCCTCGCGACGAAGTTCGGATTCACTAGTGATCCAAATCGCTTTATCAACGGTGACCCCGCGTATGTCAAAGAGGCAGTTGAGAAGTCATTGAAGAGGTTGGGCGTGGATGCAATCGATCTGTACTACCTTCACGTAGGTGCTATTGTAGAGTGCGGTTTGGTGGCAAAAAGCTGAACATCATCGTTTCTTATGCTTAGCGGGCGGATTCCACTGTACCTATCGAGGTTGGTCTAAATTCTCCAAACTTTGTATCAGATATCACTGACGAACTTCCTTATCCATCAGCTTACCGTGGGAGCTATGGCTGAACTTGTCAAGTAAATCTCATACATCCCTCGATCCCCTGTATCTGTGTCTTACCCTCTCCCTGTAGAGAAGGCAAAGTTAAGCACATTGGTCTGTCTGAAATTTCCTCCGCCACCCTCCGCCGGGCACATGCCGTGCATCCGATCGCTGCAGTCCAAGTGGAGTACTCGCCATTCACGCTGGATATCGAAGATGAGAAGGTAGGACTACTCAAGACTTGTAGGGAGTTGGGCGTGAAAGTCGTGGCATACGCGCCTCTGGGAAGGGGACTGTTGACTGGCCAGGTCGTGAGTGCTAAGATGACATTCTGAAAGTACATGACTAATGAAGGTATATTATAGAGATCACCCGATGACATGGATGCGAAGGATTGGAGGAGACAGATCCCAAGGTAGCATTGACCGCGTGTATTGTTAATCACGGCTAAGCCTTTTCCGGTACCTTATTAGATATAGCAAGGAAAACTTCCCGAACATTATGAAGATCACCGACGGCCTTCAAGCCATCGCGGATAGGCATAATGCGACGTCGAGTCAGGTTGCTATTGCTTGGGTGCTAGCGCAAGGGGACGATATCATTACGATTCCCGGAACGAACAAGATTAAAGTACGTTCCTTGTTACTGTTTAGGTTGTGAAATGGATGTTGATTCAAATTCCCTGTAGTATCTCGATGAGAACATGAAAGCTGCTTCTATCAAACTATCAGCAGAGGAACTTGCTGAAGTACGAAAGATCGCAGAAACGGCAGATGCGTCGGCAGCTGGGGACAGATATCCACCTGGGCTTTCCCAAACACTGTTCGCCGACACCCCTGCGCTATGAATTCTCTTCGTGCATGACATGTGATGTAACTTGAAAATACACTGGTATAAATATGTAGTTGGTATATTGTGCGATAAGTTCCTCTCTAGTCCGTTCTCAAGATACAAAGAATCCCAAATCTCGCCAATGAGCCTCGCTACCCGGCAATTCCTTCGCAAAAAGGCCAACTCTCTCCTTCGCCTCTCGTATAAACCATTCAGGCAGCCACTTTTCCTTCCGTATGTGGACGTCATACTCTTCCACTGCTAGCTGCAGCATCTCTTCGATATCCACCTCATCTTGCGGTACTTTCTCTTGCATGTATTCCCGCTCATCAACACGATGGTCTGACCAACCACGTAATTTAAGGAGGATCAATGGAAGCAGAGGCATGAGGGGTATATCAGGGAAGTTCTCTGAGTACATGATGTGTTGCGATGGTACACGCGGTATGGAGAGAAGTCCAGGTACCAAGATGTCGACTTTGCATTTCCGTTCTAAATGTGGCTGCTCTAATGATGACAGAGCATACCACAGGACGCGATGTGTTGCATTTGGGTCCCGCGAGGGTATGAGATAGAAGTTGTCGTCTGTTTCAAGAATGAGATCTTTCAGCTCTTCAGTTTGTATTTCGGTCAAAACTACGATATCAACGTCCTGATATTCGCTATCGCGTTATAATCGATAGAATTTAAACAGGATCTCGTACATTTGGCTCTCGATTCTCCATTCCATATATTGCACATGCTGTGCTTCCGAACAGACAGCATTCAAGTCCATTCTCTTCTAGAGCTCTCACGGCCGCTTGAGCTGTTCTCTGTATTTCCTGAGGGGTCAATGGAGTTTGATAGAAGCGAGGCATAGGTAAAGCTCTACGGATTAGTAGAAGAACACACGTTCGAGAGCTTGAGCGGAGCCGACGACGACTTGGGCATTGGTTATCTTTGAGTTATCTTATCTCATTTTTGAACTCAGAAACATCTCCGCCCATCAGGCTCTCTCACATTTTGTTTTCAACTTAACTTGACTTAACATGAACATTTCGGCTGCGTCGATCTGACAAAATCAGACTTAGTTCAATAAAAGCCCTAGAACTTCTAATTTATAAAACCGGTGCTTCGGAAATTTCAAGTTATTGATATTCGTTCTTTCATCTTATTCCATTTAGCAATACTTACCAAGAATTCAAACGTCATGAAGGAATGCAGTGATCCTTGTACATAATACTTGTTCTAATATGTAACGTGTCTTACAGATAGCAGCCGAAGGATGCTATTATGGACAGATGGACACCGCTTACGAGAAGGTCATTGTAGAATGCCAAATACAGCATTTCTTACTAAATGTGGACCGGCAGTTCATGAATCTGAAAATGGTGCGACTACTGTGTAACACGGTATAACCGTTAGAAATCCCAAATATAGCTGATTATGAACTAAGGTATCTACAAACTGTAGGGGCGCAGATAGGTAGCGTGAATGATATACAACAGATAGCAGTACAATCTAAGCTGAGTCTGACACCTACCATGCACCACTCAGGCGAATCCAATCTCGCAAAACGACTCCTCGTTCAGTCCCAATCTGCCGTGTCATTTCATTTTGTCGATTCCTCGACAAAGCTTCGTATTGACCTAATAAGTTGCCGTCAAGAATGCCTTTCGAGAGAGGCTTAGATACGTAGTCATTCCGAACGATACTGTACGTCACATAAGTGAACATCGACTTGGGATTGTATAGCCAGTCTTATGGTCACTTACCGGAAAGCTTTGGGGTTCAAACCTGCGGTGTGCTGGACGTTCCTGGTAAGCTGTCCTTGGAGAAGTTGCAACCTCTTATAGGCTTCTTCGTCGACTGGTGTCAGACATGATAATGATCCATCGGTACCACCTACGTGCGAGCAAGGTTAGTCCCAGGCAATAAACCGCAGTAAGTTATCTACCAGTTAGAAGCTTTGATTGGGGAATAGGATCATCTCCCGGCCTTCGTGCAATGATAGTAGACGACCGATATTCGCTTTGTCCATGGAATTCCGTACGAAGGAGCAAGTAACGACCATCTCTAGAGTCCGGGTCTAAGGTAGTAAAGATGTTAACATATTAATACCATCATCGGATGTAAAGGATAACTCGCCAGCAGGATTATACTCATAGACTCTAATCACACCCTCCTCATCACCGGTGACGATTGACAGTTCTTCGTTCGTGAAGAAGAATTCAGCGTGCGTAACGCAAACACGATTAGTATCCTTTGCAATGAGGACTAGCTTATAAGGATCTTCCTGTATGAAGGGGTCAGAGACTCTACACGATGGAGAAAACCCGATATTAACAAACCTGAAACGCGACAAAGTAGACGCTCTTGACTGCGTCGCCTATTAGCAATAAGTTTTTCAGGGTGCGGAGCGAGGTAACGTAGACTCCAACATCCATGAACGCGACACCCACGAGGCGCTCATCCGAGTCAAATGCACGCACAAAGATCTGGGGTCAACAGTTAATGTGGGGTTTACGTATGTTTAAATGAGTGGGGAAGCAAACCTTCTGACCCATTGATGATACTAGATAGCCGTTGAAACCGCAAACGGCGGTGACAGGCCCTTTAGCGTCATCCCGGCAGCGGAGTCGTAGCTTATACCAACGCTTGGGCGCGATCGCAGGATCGGGAACCACTTCGACAATCTCGAAAATATATGTCTGGGTGCGTGCTTATGAGCATTAATAGTTCTATGGATAGGCGGAATAGACTTACCGCGCCTTTCGCGGCTAGGTCTTCACCACGGTCTATTGTTGTCCCGACAGCGATGAACTCTTTACTGCCTGTTTCCGTACTTGTTGTTTCTAGGGTCACACAAGCCATGTCGTTGATATATTCGTTCGTAGCGAATTCGAATCTACTAGATGATGAGAGAGGGTTGACATATCGTAGAATTATAAACGCACCCGTCCATTGTTATCCACATGTCTGGAGAAATCAGCTCAAGAGTCGAGCAATCACAAGCTGGATCGGAGACATTCGGTGCTGGAGGCGACATAAGCATATGGGCAAGGCGGAATAGAAGCACTTGCCATCTGGTTCCCATATTCGATTTCCATCTTCGTCGAAAGATGTAAACTTGGCTTGGAGAGATGAGGCAGCCACTATTAGCGATGTCGATGGATCGAAAACAATGCTGGAATATGAACGGCCCCGGGGTATCGAGCGTGAGGGTAAAGGCCCATCTAGCTGGAAATCCGGCACCCATTCCAACAGGCTTGGACCCTGCAGGTGTATGTTAGACCGGAGACACGCGGAGATAAATATGTACCGACCTCCTCAGTGTAGAGTAAGAAGTCGCCTTTTGATTCCCATAATGAACAGGGCGTGAAGGAATGCACGGTAGCGTATCCAGACGGGTATACCTGTATTCCGCTCTTATCTGTCGCTAGAATCCACTGAGAGTTGTCGCCTGTGAAGAAGACACCAGAATATGTGCTGCCTGATGGAGGTGTTGTAATGAAAGGGACAAATGTGCGAGATGCTTTCTTCTGCTCCGCTATGATGCTCTTTTCACCTTCCTCGTTTCGCTGAATCTCAAACGTTCGAGATGCGACTTTGACGAATTTGATCTTGAGGGTTGTAGCGCGAACAATCGAGGGTGACTCAAGCATATTTCCAGCGGGCAGCGCTTCATAGATTGCTAGTTGGCCAGACCGTAAGAAAACCTGAAGTAAGATGGCATACTTAGCTTCTGGCAGGTTATGTAAAAGCTTAGACGTACACATAGATGAGGAGATGGTGAATTTTCTCCAATAGGCGTTAGCAAAAGTTGTTCGACGTCTGGCTCCTGCGGTCTCCGCGGAGGATCCTGAGGAAGGGACAACGCAGGTTGGTCTTGAGAGTCCACAAGCACGTTCTCGAGGGATTGTAAACCAGCACTTGAAAATGCAAGCGCCAGTTTGGGTAATGTCCAGATCTAGGAACTATTAGCTTCTTGAATAGCGTACGCAATGAAAGATATGAACCTCCATGATGCCCTGAGGCCGCATAAGAATAAGCCATTGGGCTTTGTTCCCTGCACTTAGCGCCGCTTGCAGTGTAGTTGTGGTACCATTCGCCGAACCAGTGCTCTCCAGGTAAGTCTCGAACAATCCGCTTGCATCAGTGTAGAAGCATCCAGTCAAATAACGTGAAGTCTACAAACAATACGAGGTCAGAAAAGTAGATGTCCAATATGATCTGCTTACCTTATCGCCCATCGGAGACATGTCTTTCCGCCTGATTTTTCCCCGCTCAGTCTCGCCGATGAACATTCCGATTGAATCATCCTCTCGAACGATCAAAACGAAGGGGTCGGATATACTACATGCCCTGATCTTGGGTCGGGGCATGTTTCCATCCATGTCCTTGATGATTTGCCTCTCGGTTCCGTCTGCGTGACAAAAAGGTTAGAATATTGGCTGCTATCGAGGGATTCTGGAACATACTAGGTTCCAAAACGCGAATAGCATTGGTCATCACATGAAGAATGGCCGTCCTTTGGAAGAAGGGGGCAGCACCGATTGTCGTCCCTGGTATGCGGGTGCTTATAGCGATGTCACTCTTATGCGTCCTGGTCGCGATCTTCGCAAGAATAGATACATTAGCAGTGTATATACTAACATCTCATGAAACTTACCCGTGAAAGACCCGGAGAAGGGTTTATATCCGTGCTAACGATGAGGGTATCGTTCTCTACTTGATAGGGGTTGATAGCTTTTTCGTAGGATACACCTCCGGTCTTCACAGGCTGACGAATGGGAAGAGACCACATCCCGCGAGCACCGCCGATGAGGTGTAGTTTCCGTTTGGTCTGCACAGGAAGATTTCGCTTCACACAGCATGAACATCTATTGGTCTAAAGTGCAAACCTAGATAGAAGACATACCTGGAATAGAGTGAACCCACCAAGTGAACCTGAGCCAGTCGCAGCAACGAGCTCGGCAACATATTTTTCCTGAAACGACGGTAAGTAGCAGCACAAGTGATGTAAATATTGGTATGTACCCCGTTCTTGGCTAACGAAAACGCCAAACTGGATATGGGTCCATGTGCTGGTAGAGAGTCTCGCAAAGAGAGCTGGATTACGGTTCTCATCTTCTTAGCAACGACCTTTCCGTTCGTAGTGCCGTCAGTTGAAGGCTTTTCAACAGCCTTTGATGGGCCGTAGATATCTGGCATATCTGTTAGTAAATGTTCATAGATAGTTGATGAATTACTCACCTTCATCCTCATCCTCAAAGTCCATATCGTCGTCTTGTTTTACCACGGCAGAAGGCGAGGTGTCCATCTCATCCTCCTCGACCTCTTCCTCAACGTGTGCTGTCTTCAGCAGAACTGATGGTCCAACGGTGCTCCCAATAAAGAGATGATCATCTCCCAAAGCCTTCACCACGCTCGGAACGGTCGTCTTCGCTAGCGCAGATGCAATGGTGAGCTTAGACACGATCTTTCCATCCACAAAGATTTCCACTGGGTACACCGTGCCATCTTTCGTGATCAAAAACACAGTCTTATCATCAACAAGCACCGCCCGACTTCCCTCCAGGGCCATATTCCTTGACCAGTCCTCCTTCGAGATTGGGAGGTACAAAAGGTCACTGATGCGCTGGGCCCAGCCGCTGAGAGGGAGACCGACTCGCCGTGCGGACTGGTCAACGTAGATGATAGAGTTGCTGCTGATAATCACCACACCTCCGATGGCGGTGGAGCATGGTAGAAGCGATATGCAGTCGTAGGGGAGTCCGTCCACGGATGTGATGATAGGGTAGTTTTGCGCTTCTATGTCGAGGGTGAATATGATCAAGCGGCAGGTGTCTTTGAATTCCTTCAGGCGACTAAAGGTATCATTGAGTTATGTTAGTGGTGAGTAGGTGATGAGACACACCCAGTCCATGTCTGCTGAGTCTGAAAAAGAACTGCCATCGTCGGATTGTTGAAGCCCGGAAGGAAGACAAAATCGATGACATTGTGCACCTTTTGATCGACTTGTACTGGAAGGTCGAGGATGAAACTCGGCGAGTATGGGACATCCCTATGCAATAATGAGTGCTGTTCGTGAGAACCTAGAAAAGAGCGTACTTTGCTTGGGCCTGGTCCTGATCCATCACGTCAAGGTCCGCCTGTGTCTGGTGGAAGGGGAGAATCGCGAGGGCATGTTTAGGAAGAGAGAGTGCTGCACATCGCGACGACGGGTCTACACGAAGTTCGGCGCGGAATAACGGGGAATCCAGTGAGAGCTGTCGTGTAGAATAAGTAACGTACAGACAACAGAGGAACTAGACGCACCAATTGAGGAGCCCTTTCATAAGTATGAATCGAAACTGTAATTAGGTCGTGCACCGCGTCGGACCACTCAAGCAGCGCGACCTGTAGCAAGTTAGCGTCGAATTATCGCATCTTGCACAACCGCACGCACTTTGGCATCCTTGAACGAAACCAACAGCCTGTCCAGCCTGTCCTCCAGCGATGACATTATCTTGACGCCCTCCATCCCAGTAACGATCCCATGCAGATGGTGCTCTCGCACGAAATAGAATCGCGTAACCGTCGGGAAATGCAACCAGCTTTTCTGGCCAACGGCCTAAGAAGAATATACCATCAGTATCGTACTCTTAAACAGCACTCATACAGAACTCGAATGGTTTGCATGCAAATACATAAAACATGTAAATCACCTTGGCTATGTTGACGAATCCCTCTCCCTGCTCGTCCATCACAACCTCGCCCTCCACTGCCTCTGTTCCTTTCCTAATCTTCGCGTTCCGCTCTCGTTCATCATCGTGCTGCGTAGATATGGGCGCTGGCTCTTCGCGTACTTCAAAAATTCTGAGCAGGTTGGAGCGCGCTACGACCACGTTGCACAGAACTCTGGCGACAAACTCATGCCTAGCTGTTGCATTTGGGGGCCTAGGCAGTTCTTGAAGCGTTGATGGTGTCAATTTAAGGCTCGTCGCGAATTCTACGCCGCTGGCGGGCAATATCTCTTCACGCAGCGCATGCATAGTCCTGCCGAATGAAACTAACGCTTCTGTATTCCTAACCCCTCCTCAAATGATTTTTGACCAAATTCCAGGCGTTCTCGGACTTGAAACGGCAGACAGTACAGCGTTAGGAGCGTTTAAACGAGTGCTTAAGCGTTTGAAAGCGTTTGAATGTTTAAACGCTTATTCACACTTCAAACTTGTTTGAACGCCTCATAAAGTGGGCCCCGAAAATAATAAGTGTAAATACTGGGAATTATTATTTGGTAACTCCCCAAACTTCAAACCCCCTCCGAACTCTCTGGCTGCCCTTCCTGCAGCTGGCTTCTGTGATTTATATTTCTGCTCTCGAACTTAAAGCACATTTATTATTCGATCTACGCATATACGAGTCTCCTCTGAAATTACTTGCCTCAAGGTCGCGACATGATGTATCTGTACATGGCACTACATGCATCAAACATGCCTCTAACTTCGTTCCGACCAGTCCTTTATGCATGGCTTCCGCACAACGTTCTACAACATTCATACGTGTAAAGTCTGCTTAGAAGGAAATGACTAGTCGTTCAACTCATCGAGGAGCGAAGTGGTCGAGAATTACTGGTAATATCTTATACATCTGTACACAAGATTCTAATTGAATACATCTCAGGGATCTCACCTTTAGTCGATAAATGAATCTGAACTCATTTATTTGATCAAAATTCCATCAAGTTGCCGTCGTTTGTTACCCCAAAATCAAAACAAATTTGATGCTTCAACAAACTACTCTTCCAAGGACCACGATTCACGGAAGATGTTCAACACGATATTGCTCAACCTCAACTACGCTTAACTTGAATTCGTCAACGCCACTGCCAAATGTAGGTCATAGCATCGTGTACAGTTGCGAAGTTCATGCGCTCCACCAACCGCTCTGCTGGACGGATATAAGCCCTCATCAACGCCTTGAGTTGGCTTCGGGGCAGCCTCATGTATGCAGCGGAACAACAACTGGCAAAAATGGAGCGGTAATCCGCACCACGTGAACCCTCCACTCTTTCACATCCCAAAGCGTGCCCGTCTGCGCGTTCCTTTTCCAGCTGGCGCCAAAATCCGATGGTTTCGCTCAGTATGATGCGTCAACAGGGTTGGCTACGTTTGATGACTTGCAGCCAACACAAAGAATACTTACGATCGTCTCCGCACCCAGTCCACCTCGGAGCAAGTAATTGCTGTGCCTTCAGATCGGACTCTTGCCTCACGGACGACTGCCAGCTGCAACTCGTGGCATTAGCGTGATGTTTGCATATTTTCTATGCATATATTGGACCGTCTTTTTGTTCCTGAGGTCTTTGATGCTGAGCGTCACCAGAACCCACAATGTTCGCCTCCGTCCTTCCTGGCCTTGCCTCCTCGTCAAAATACGCCCAAGGGGCACCCGCTAAAGTATGTTGCCTCGTTCTTTGTTGTCGTCGTTCTGTCGCTTACATTGGGATTCGTCGCGCTTCAGACGCAGTCGTACGCACCACAGCCATCTGGTCGGTTCTCGGTCCACATCTTCAAAAATCCCGCCTTCTTCCAACAGGCTCCCCAGCCGCCCAAATTCGATCAGGGATACCGACCTCCTGCGCCTCCTGATCCACAGCAGTCACAAAACTGGTACTCCAATGGCCAGCAGCGATATGACGATCCTTCAAAACGGTTCGTTGCTCCTCCAGAGGCACCGAAGCCCACTCGTGTGCTCTCCAACTCTAGCGCAACAAACACTGCATATGATCAACAACGTCCAAGAACATCCACCAGCTACGCTATCTATCCCAATGCCGCTAACGGCACTTATATTTATGAGCAATCGATTGGCTCAAAGTCCGATATCTATTCGTCTTCAGAATATGACTCCATGTCTGCGACCACCTTCTCCCCCGCTATGTCTACTGACAGCACCTTGACTCTGAAGAGTGAAGGCCCTGAGGTGGACGACCGTGCCTCTCGCTCCTCTGCTCCTTCCTTGCAGAACTCCTTTTCTGGGCAGCCAATGAGCAGGACCTCCTCGACTAACTATCCGGTGCACGAGAATCTACGGAGTTCTCCCGAGGACCCTCGCTTCAGAGCAGGAGCAACTGCCACACAGGGACGAACTACCACGCCTGTTCGGCTTCCTAGCCAAGCAGCAGATGCAACGAGGAGTGCAGCTGCATACGCTCCTCCAACTAATACCTTCGCTGTTCCTCAGTATGCAGAAAGTGCTATCACGGAGTCAGAGGTTGACGATATGGAGAGGCTAGCGAAGTTCAACGCGGAGTTGAACGCTGCTGCATCTGCCTCTTACTATAGCTCTGGCTCTGATACTTCCACCGAGCGGGATCCTCGTGGTGGGACGTCAAGCATGCAAACGTTTCTTCCTTCAGACAGACAAGTGTTTCCTGGTGCGTACCTTCAGGACAGCCCTGAAGAAGTGTATCCTCAGCCGAACCCATTCTACCCAGCAGGGGTTCCTACGGCTCAAGGCGTCTACTTCCCCACTGCTGCTACGAGCGGTAGCACTGGTGATAGTCGTCTATCACAACCGCCACAACTTCAGCCAATCCCTAGTCGTCGACTTTCTGCTGAATCTGAGCAATTCATCCCTGCATTTGGTCAACAGGAATGGGAACGTGCTTCTGATTCTAGTATCCCTCAGCGAAGCCGTGTTCTTAGCCAAAGTTAGTATCGTTTCTCTTATTTACTCAACATCACACTTATTTCATTATATTCACCTAGGCTATGCACCCCCCTCGCTAGACTCTGGGAACACAAACACCTCTAGTTCAGATCGTCGACCACTTCCCATGCCACCTCCACCATCTGGCATTGCTCGTCAGCGAAGTATACATCAAGAGCAGAGACAGCCCCGTGTAGATGGTGGCAACACAAGGCTCTCTCCCGATCCCAGAGATCCACGATCAGCCCCTGACCCTACCTCGAGGACATCTCCCCCCCATGACCGTTCGACACAGACCACGAGCTACTTCCCTACTATGGACCCATCTTCAAGTATGAGAGGCGCAAATAACTATCCACCGGCACCCAACACTCATGAACGAGTAGGTGTCGATATTAGGCGCGATACTCGCACGCCTGCTCATGCGCAGAGTTCAACTGAGCAGCGTCCAAGTTATAGGAGGCAGGATTCATTTGTTGGGACTGCTCCGACCGCCATTCCTGAGCGGCCATCCTCGTTCTATGCCGCAGACACCCGCCAGGCAACCACAGGCATCCTCAGCACCTCTCCCACCAGCTACTACCCTTCTCAGGCTGAATCTAATTCGAGACCTCCAGCAATGAGCCAGTCATACCCACCTCCATCTCACCAGTCATCTGCGTCATTTGCCCAAACTGCTCCTCCATCTGATCCTCGACAGCGACGTAACTCTCTTCGCAGCTCTGGGCAGTCTCCGAGATCGGAGATTCCTCCTCAGGTTGCAGCCGCACGCCGCGAGGCTATGGTTTACGAACGTCAGGAAGCACCTATCCTTGCTCAGCCTGTGATTTCTGCACAAGCGCCATTATCTCGCAACTCTTCACCCCCGCAACTTGAGCGATCGACTTCTCGCTCCCGTGTTTCATTCCCAGAACCTCAGCCCCGTATCTCTCCACCAGAGGCCCAGCGAAGGAACTCGGATGGTGACAGACCATCCACGCATATACCTATCGTTCCTCCGGGTACTTCTGCGAATTTAGCGGGTATTGGCAGGACCAACCTTTCTAACCAACATCCTCCTGAGCCGCAGCGACGATACTCCGATGGCGATCAGACCATTCCGTCTCGTCCAACATCTTCCTCCGGCAGGAATTCTGCACCCCTCACGCGTAATGTTCGCTGGAACGACAACCTCATTTGCCCGTCTCCCATCTTTGCCAGTCAACGACGAAAGGGCTGGTTCAACCGTCGTGGGTAAGTGGCTGATATAATATCTTTCCCGTGTATTTCCTCTTATATTTTGTTTTTAGTGATCAACTGTGGACGAACGGAGGATCGTACAAACCTGCTGCGCCAGGCGAGGAATACCCCGCGGATCTGGACGAATATCCCGAATACGGCCACGGCTGGATGAACGAAGAAGGCGTCCGAATCGACATGGGTCACCGCCTCTTCCCGAAGGCGCCACTCCGCTCAGCTCTGAAACAAGTCAAGCCATAATCTCTCTCGCAAGCATCGAATATCGAAGTTCAGCCCCATTCCTCTTTGGTCTATGTCCACATTTTCTCGCTACGTATCGCTTGGCTGTGCTTCCAATGTCGCCCTGCATATTTGTTCTATCATTATTGTGATGCTCATGCGACTTCACTGTATTTATTCTATCACGAATATGCCCGTGCGCTTAGGAAACCGGTTTTCCATGTAATTACAATTACAAATAATATTGATATATGTCTAATCCGATGATAACACTAGGACCTCATTGTCGCCTTCATGAAAGATGTTCGTTCTGGGTATACCCTTATTCCTATCACTACGCCGACGTTTTGCAGGCGGATCGTCTCGAAGGTTATGTGACCATTCGTAGCTCACTTCGTCAGAATCGTCATCGTTCATCTCTTCGACTGGTATTCGGTGGCTATTGCTCTTGCCAGCACGGCGAGATGGCTCCGATCTGTTCGTCAACCATGAGCCGCTCTCGTCATCCGAGTCAGGCACGATGAGAATGCCTTCTTCATCTTCTTCATCTTCAAATAACAAGTCGTTGGCTTTCGATCTTTTGGTTCTTGGTGGAGCTTTCCGTTTCGCTGGTATCGTCGCCTGGTTTGGATCCTTGCTGGAACCGGCCTTTTCAGTCTTACTGTTGGCTTTCGCCTTTCGAAAAGGCCTGTTGAAGAGAAACTCCAGCTTTCGCCTGCCATCCAGTAGACTCTCTCTCGATTTATGAATGAGTTGCGGAGAAAATGGGCCGGGGACTAGGTACAGAATGCCTTGGTATGCCGTCTGCTGGTATTCTTCCTGTAGATATTGCTTTATGAGTAGTCGAACTAAAAGATGCTCAATGTCCTAATATTTGCTACATTAAACAACGATCGGGCGAAACTAAGTCTCGACTCACATCTTTTGACAATTCAACAGGCCCACCACATACTACATTTAGATCTAAATCTGCTTTCTCCTTCTTTTTCCCTTTACCGACGTCATATGTACCGCCTTTTGCGCTCTTGGCTAAGCTTGCCAGCATGCTGAGCGTAAGTTTGCCTCTAGTACGCTGAACCTCTGCAGTGATCTTCAGTATTTGCCACGCTGCAAGGGTCACGTCCTTGCAGTCGAAGCTTTCTGGAGACCTCGTACAGTTATCACAATGGGCGCAGTTGTCCAGTGCGCCCTCGTCTTCTGTCGCCCACGAGGATATCGACGTCTCAGTTGAATGAGAGAAGTACCTGTATATGGAATTGGCACATCGAACATACATTGATTAATGAAAGTATGTTCAGTAGCAGACTTACTTTGCAAATTGGATTTTCCGACATTCTTTGAGATCTTCTGCAAACTCCAGCATGGCATGCACTGCATTTCATTTCCGAAGTGAGCAATGAGGTCAGACGTATGTCATACTGCGCAACGAACGTTTCGACTGGCCGTCCTTTTCAGAGGCCGTTATTGCGCCGATAGTCGACAAATCCTGAGGACGATAGTACAATATACAATCGGCAGGTCGACCATCTCGTCCAGCGCGACCAGACTCCTGATAATAACCTTCCAAAGATTTCTATAGAAGAAAAAAAGGTGTAATCGTCTCACATCCGAAGATTTCCAAGTTCAGTGGAGCATACCGATATCTATGGTGCTATCAATCAGTTATAGTACAACGAGGATATGCGCACATCACGATTTACCGAATGGTGCAGCACAAATCGCACATCACCCTTGTCGATCCCCATTCCGAATGCTAGCAGAAAAACTGAGCATGATTGTCCCAGATAGAGCTTTTACGGGTCTTACCGATAGTTGCGCAGACAACCTTGACAGTGCCTTGCCTCCAAGCTTTATGCAAGTTTTCCTTGCTCCCGTCTGCCACACCAGCATGGTATACGCCCGTCCTGATCTGGTTCTGGCTACACTCTCTGAGCTTCTCAGCTACGGTTTCTGTATCCTGTCAAGAGTGGTGAATGAGCATACAATTCATGTGAAGGCGCGAAGTGGCAGAAAGGGATGAAACAATACCTTTTTGGTGAAGCAATACACAATCCCGCTGTCGTTGGGGTGATGCTCGAGGATATACTTCGCCATGGTCTTGTATGTATCTTCGGCTTTGGCGGGCTTAGGGAGCACTTTGTAGTGCAAGTTTTTACGGTATAATGGTGAAGAAAAGTAAACAGTGCCTTCCGCCGCGGCATCTATATTTGCAAGTCAGGTCGAGGCCAGATGAACAAGGCACATTACTGACTATTTCCATCGACAACGGCTCGAAGGCCGAGAGTTTTGATAATGTCCTGAAGGACAGCCGGCGGGCAAGTCGCGGAAAGTGCCATGACGGGCACATTGGGAAACAGCTGCCGCAGGCGGTGCAATTTTTGATAATCGGGGCTGCGGAGCCGTCAGATAGATAGTAGATCTTACCAACAGGACCGACGTACCGAAAGTCGTGTCCGAGATGAGATACGCAATGAGCTTCGTCAATGACGATGCGTGCTGCGGGATGATATGAGCAAGGGTAGATATATATGTGCGTTAAACATACCAAACTTGCCAGCGGAGTCGAGTTTCTGCAGTAGCGAGAGGAAGCTGTTATCTTTCGCCAGTTTTTCGGGCTAAAGCAGATGAATAGATGCTACGATCGAAGGGGATGATACATACCGTCACGTAGCAAAGCTTGATTTCTCTGTCTTCTGGTCCCAATCTACGCTCCGCCTGAAGTTTGAGCCGCGCTTGAACTTCCTTCTTTTCCGCAAGCGATGTAGATCCAGTCAGTTTGACAGCTTCGACACCAGCCTCTTGCAAATGTAGGATCTGATCCGTCATGAGCGAGATAAGAGGCGAAATGACGAGGGTACATCCAGGCGTAAGGAGTGCAGGCAACTGATATGTCAACGATTTCCCGCCACCTGTGGGCATCACGCAGACAATGTCCCTTGCGTCCATATTTGCGTTACAAACACTAGATAAAATGTATATAAGTTCGATTCCAACTAAAGAAAAGAAACGCACCCTTGCTGACACAGACGAAAGTTGTCAATCCCAAAGACCGCTTTCATACGTCCCTTCAACCCCGCCATCCAATCGAACTCATCGTTCATGTAGTCGATCCCGGACTTTTGTCTCCCCTTTCCTTTGTTCTTGCTATGTACCAGGCTGCTCATCTGCATCATCTCTTGTTTCAACTTCTGTAAATCATGTGTCCGAATCGAAATCAAATCTTGCAATTTCTTGACGTCCGCTTTGTATTCATTGATTTCGGACTCGATGTCCGCCATCCTTGCGTTGAGTTCTTGTTTTCGAGCATATATTGGAGGTTCAGTGACGCCATTTGTGTTCTCAGGAGCCTTCAGATATGAAGACGGACCGGAGGACTCGTATTCGATGCGAGAATACTCTAGGATCGCATCCAACTATAAAGCCCAAATTAGCACCTTCGACGCGGAGAAAAACGTGCACTAACGTCGTCCGACGCTGCATGGTCATCGAATTCATAGCCAACCATTGTGTCTGAGCTGAAAAACGCGTACAAATGAGGTGTGGCTTAAACGCGTTGATGAAATGGCAATTCTATTGCTGTGCATGAATTTGTGCTTCAATAGGCTGCAGGTCAATGTTTCGATTTAAAAGAGACTCAGGAATAACGCTTTATAGGCACTGGTCGGATGGTAGCATTGAACGACGAACGTTTGCCAGTGAAGGAATGAAGCCTTGAACTTGAAGGCCCCCAAGGTGATCGAATCCGTGATGTTTTTCCTTGATAGCAGTCGAATTCATGTAATTCTAAGCTCCGCAAGCGTGGAGGTTGAATTGGCCACCCCGAATGCCAAATGTGTGCTGTCAACGTTGGTCTTACAATTTTCAACTTACTTTCGCGTCTTATCATCTGAAAAACTATCTACTGCATATACTACCCCTTCCGAATATCATCAAATTTACGCAATTATTGGTAGTCAGTATTTGTTTTTTCCTGGAACTTGTGACGATAACCCTTCTTCCGGAATCCGGACTCCCCCACCACTCCTTTGGACCCACTCTCCTGGACGTCAGAATGTCTGTATGTAGCGGCTCATAACTGCGTTCTGCTCTTGACATGTGTTGCGTGTGTTTATTGGTTGTGAATGCTAGGGAGTCGTTCTACTGATGTGCCAGTACCCGTCTTGGTAAGAGGGCTTTCTGTAGGTGCTGAAAATATTGTTAGGTTTGGGACGGACGCAGGCAGGCTCCATGAGTGCGGGAAGTAGTGATTGTAGCATAAAGAGTTTTCCCGGGCGCAGGAAGTCATAGACTCAGAAGCCGTCGTGGGTCTGTTCGAACCAGGATATCAACGGCTAGGTATCACTGTTGGAGAGGACTGTCAACTTTGGAGGGTGACGTTAGCTGATGGATCTTTGTTGAGGAATCCTTGCTCAATCAAACAAGGAGTGGTCGACGATTCGAAGGGGGTAGTAAATGGATGTCAGTAGAACGCACATGCGTGGAATCAAGAAGTGAGAAAGCTGCCCCTCTCCTCTGACAGTCACGTGACGTACGCGCGGGAACTTCAAGTCGACTGAGACCTGAGTGCTTGGAAGGCGTTTTGTTCGATATCTTATCAGACTGAGAAGTGGAAGAACACGAGTGCGAGTAACACTACTCAAATAAACTTAATATTTGATTAAAATAAGTAGCATAGACATTTGATCTCCATGACTCGTGAGCTTGGAAGTTGGTGGTCCCTCCCTTCAGGCCACGAGCCGGAGTGAGGGCTCATTCTCCTATATTTACTTTTGTATTTGTCCTTGAGCGATGAGAAAATCATTGGAACGAATTTTCATTCGGCTGGAACACCTTAGATAATTTATGTGTATTGAACTTTGTGATGCAATGTCTTATTCAAATGTTTCTAATTTTGTACACTGTTAACTTGGGCAATGATCACTCCAATCATTACATCGGGACGAATAATACAGATGCTATTTGAGCCAAACAATATGATTGTTCGTATCACGAAATGTCATTTCAACGTGAGGCTGTCCTGCAGTTCTGAAGTGTTCGGACAATCTTCGCAGAATCAAGTTCAGTCTCGGTCCTTAAATTCTGAAAAAATCTTTTGACATCAGTTTTGCTTGGGCAGACTAGGACCCTAATTAAGATTAAGATTATGGCATACTGTACCAGTGGACGTAACCTACAGTGAAGTGGACTGCTTGCCCACATATTGATGTGCTGCATTGTCAACCAGACCATTGTCGATTGGCAAAAGGAAAAACTTGGACATTACCTCGCTGTCTAGGCATTTCGAGTTAATTTTAGCCACAACAATTTACTCTCCTTCTCGCATTTTTCCCAGAAAGAAAGGCCAAGTCCTTCTTGTGTGGCACGAATGCCTGTCACTAGTGACCACTGGCGCCAATTAGTGTCGACACTAGCCATGGAATGCGTTGTAACCTCTTCAATGCAATCTTTGTTCATTAATATAACCTTTACTTCTTGTTCCGAACGTCTCAGTAAACTTTATAGTTTTGTGGCCAACTCAGCTTTACAATCAAGCTTTTTTAGGCAGAGCCTTCATCACTGCTTTAACTATGCACTTTGGTAGAGTAATATTAGTAATGCACTCATTTTTAGCGCGAAAAACGATGAACTTACAGACAGACAACTGGGGTTAGATCATAATTTGGAGAGATACTCCCGGTTTTAAAGGATTAGTTCCCCCAGAAAGCTCATAAATCCATATAGATATAAGTTATTGAGCGATTTCAAGAACATTTAGAAAGACTTCAATGTCATTGCAACATCCCCATGTTCACGGCTAATTATCATTCGTGGAACATTGTAGAAGACATAATCTCATCAAAGTCTCAGACGGATATCGGCCATTATCGACGCTTTATGAACGACAATATGACGTTATAGCTCCACGTATGGCGTCAAAATGTCATAAAACCTTCGAAAATGTCATATAGCTGAGGATAGGCATTTTGAGATTTTCTGATACAGTAAAACATCGTTCTGCAACATGGTGCCGGCACTTCATCTCTCAACTCTTGGCAAGCTTCCATTTCAATAATTGTCGCAAGATCACTCTGTTCAAAAGGATACAGCGCAAGGCTAAGTTCACACGGACCTACTCCAACCTGTAAATTTGCAATCAATAATGATTTCCCGACAATGACATACAATGAAAAGCTCAGGTAATTGTCCAGCCATTGGAGAAATATTCGAAGGGAAATCATCTTGACGGAAAGATTTCTTGCAGCCATAACATGCAGCCTCTCTTGCTGCCCGTCATAGGGATCCTTAAAATAAAATTCAACTGTCAAATCATAGAAGCAGCTCAGGAATGATTAAATAGTAGTAAAGCCGTCTAGACACCTTCAGACCTAGTGTATTCGGGGCACAGTATCGAACAATTTGCTACTCATCAAGCTTAGATAGAAGTCTCTGCTGAGCGTTGATAGAAGACTGTTGGAAGACGGCAACCTTTCAAGCTATAAATATCCCTGATATGGTGGCTACTATGTACGTGCCACTATTCGACATAACGTGGGGTGGAATGTTAATCAATGTTTATTTGTGGATTGAACATTAGCAGATAGACCGGTGACCGATCCCTCTATGAAGCAAATCGCAATGTACATTAGCACCAGTCATGGTTTCCCGAGTCTTAATCGCGGTCACCTTTCACAAGCTTGCCAGAACATTGCCAGATGGCCACCCCACTAGGGATCCCCCCTGAAATTCTGAAATGGGCCATTACTCAAGTGACGAATACCCAGACTTCTAGATATAACGAACGTAGGTCACTTTTATAACCTCTCAACTTAATGAAAGCTAAATCTCTGCTAGTTGCCATCGATGTTTTGTATCTATATGATTATGGTACGCTTAACAGGGCGCTTTTCGAAGTGAATACGATGCTTAAATGCTAAATTAGTTACAACACTCGATCAAGAGGTTAGTTTGCAGCTGAATTTCTTCGATTTCGGTTTCACTATTAACACACTCCGACGAGCGTAGGTGGAATTAATTTGGGTATTAACGGTTCGACATTCATGTCACCTGAAACACGCTCACGTCTTTATATAGTTTCAACCGATGTCTTTCATGAAGATACTATTCTTCCTTGTTCGTATATTTCAATATCTTTCATACAACATTTGCTAATGCAGTGACTAGAGCCGGTATCTACCTACAATCAGTAGCATGTCAGCACTTTATTTAAAATCCAGTAGACGGATTACTGATCTACACGATTAGATTAAACGCCTCGGGTTCGTCAACTTACAATCCAATGTAATCTAAGCTAATTGCTATCCCTCTGTTTTCAGCTTTCCTATACCAAGGCCCAAATCTAACAGACTCAGTAAGTACGTTCGAAATAGATCGATAACTTACGAGTTGACACCGTATTTAATTAGCTGTATGATATTCTAGTACCTCTAGCTACGCCTCCTACCGACTAACTACTTACTTTCTCTGGTCGTAATAGATGTGGACATTGGCTGAAGTTCCAAAGCGGTGAAGCAATAGTCGTGCTTGCAGTTATTCAGAGTAAGCCTACGCTCTACCATTCATAGCAACATATACTGAACTACATTGGCTCGTAGCAATCCTATCGCTCCGGATTTGGGCTATCTACGGGCGCAGTAATACCCTGTTAAGCATATTGGGGGGGTTCGGACTGCTGCAATTTACTGCCAGCAGCGCAGTCATGGGAATATCGTTAGTCCAGGGCACTCGTAAGTCAAGCTCCTCAAAATGATACAATATAAAAATGCTAGCTTATTCATGGCTTTAGCATCATCACAGCCGGGTCCTGGATTCTTTGTGTGCTCAAATTCTACGCCCTTTCCCAGATTCATCGCCTCATACTGGATTCCAATCTTAGTATTTGAATTGACGCTGTTCACGTTAACGGTCATTAAGGGTTGGAAAAATCTCCGGAGCACAATCCCATCGGTCATCAGCGGTACAAGTGGGAGCGCTCTCCTTAAGATACTTGTTCGTGATTCGGTTCTCTATTTCTTCCTGTACGATTCTCCGATTTTACCTGCACTAAGTAGGCGACGCTTACCTGTTAAAAATAGAATCAGCGCAGTATATATTTCTAACGCTGCCGTGTGGTATTGGGCTGACGTACGTGGCATCTTCCTGTTCTTAATTCTGAAAGTGACTTGGTTCTCATGAAATATAGTCAAGTCGTTGGGAAGCCGCTACCGTCTATGGTATCAATCTGCCACCTATGATTGCTACCAAACTTATCTTTAGCTTCGCAACAAATACCACGGGAACAATATAACAGGTGCAAATTCTGAATTAGAGCTCACTACATTCGACGCCGCGCAATCTCATGTGACGACGTCTCCTGGAACGAATACGGTCCGCTCAAGAAGTCAATGGGATGAATGGGGAAATGATGACTCGTTGGCGTTGGGTGGACGGGGGAAGTGAACTGCGCGATAAAGAAAAATACTACTTATCAAGTTTTAACTAGAATGTATTATAGGTATTGCATTGACGAATTCGAAAAGGACTGATTCGCCTTATTAGTGGTGTGTGGCCCGGATTCAGTGGCTTTGGGCTTCTTAAAATCATAGGCTAGGCCACAATTGAGGCCATCAGCTTGGCTCGGGCCTGGCTTAGCCTGAGCCAGGGCTTAGAACTATTTTTAGACCTTTCCGTGTATGGCAATGAAAGGGTGAACATTTTTGTCCACCGAGTTGAGTACGCAGCGAGTTTCCGTTATAATTAACGTAGGTTTATATCATTATGAGTTATTTTATAAAGCATACTGATGTGCTAATACATATGCCACAACAAGTGGCAGAATGATTTTAGGTTTTGATAAACCCGTGCATGAATCATGATACAAACAGATACTCAAACATAAACTACTGAGTATGGTAAATATTAAGATAATTCCATACTTAAGCCATTTAATAAAGTGATAAATAGCGGTTAAAATTCATGTATCAAAATTACTGTATGCCAACCAATGAATAGGCAGTGAATTTTGAATTCTTACTCTATAGTTTTAAAGTACTCATAGCCAAACGAATGTAAGAAGAATTTAAATGGTCCACTTTGTTTCCTTATATATATTACAGATAGTTGTGATATCATTACTACCCCTCCAAACACCCGAATTTTTGAGTCAAGAAAACCATGCTCATTGTCTGTTTATATTATAAGTATGAAATAAAATGGATGTTCTAGTTGGAGATTTCTCTTGACCTGAGCGTTGAAGACCGTCAAAAAATGCGGTTTAATTGCTCCTACAAGCGGCCATGCCATGTGAAATCATTTCATTAGCTATATATGGCTTTGTAAGTCTTATCGACATTTATTATCATTGAAAGGGTTCGTGGGTGGGCGACTTTTTTTTTACCGATCCGCTCACTCAGCAAGGTCGATCATTCCGCTTTCCCCTCTATATAATATTTCCTTCACTGTTGGAAATGAATGTACATATTTACATTTTATCTACGCTAATTTACACCAATCCTTACTACTGGAGAGGATCTTAGATCTCTCATTCGAAAAGTCGTAGAAGATAACTCCGATTCAATCTTTCAAGGGACATATCATCTGAGATTTGATCATATAGTTGAATCAAACTTCGACTACATGTTTCCCTTCAGCGGTAGCTATTTCGGAAACGGTAGCAGGGTTGTTAAATCTTGGCTCCCTGTATAGCCTCAAAAGAAGGGAGCTGCACACTACTGAAGTTGAGCTAACATACAGTATTTAAATGGAGTATGTTTGAAAAAATATGCTTGAACTCACGACAATGCCATGGCCAGAGACGACCATACAGGACTAAGCCTCGCATGCCCTGCAGGATAAATGGCGCCTGCTGCAATGGGAAGGGCAATGAGGTTGTAAACGGTTGCCCAGGCCTAATGGTATTTTCACCATTCAGTAATCTTCAAATGAACTAATATACAAAAGACGGAAGGAAACTGACGAAATTGAACTTGATCCTCCTAAACACCTTCCTCGACAAGTCGGTCAAAATCAGTAATGTATAAAGGTTCGACGATAGAAGGACAAATTTGGCTCTAGAAAGAGCGATGTCGCTCCCAGACCCCATTGCGATGCCAACATCGGCAGCCGTCAAAGCCTAGAATAATAGAATCAACGTGAAGGATTTAAGGTCGATATGTGAACGTACTGGGGCATCATTTATTCCATCTCCGACCATAGCCACTACTTTCCTCTCCTTTCGATTTCCTTTTCTCGTGTTCCTTCGAGGTAGGGACTGAAGCCAGCGGATCTTTTCTGCCTATGAGAAAAAGTTTGATTATCACGTTCGCTCAAATTCTAAGCAACTTTACCTTTTGTTGAGGTAACACTCCCGCGATGACATTCACTGAAGGAATTCCCACAGATTTAGCAACGGCCTGCGCGGTTATTTCATTATCGCCTGAAATCATCCAGGTCTCGATCTCTTGTACGTGAAGCTGGGCAATGACAGAGGGTGCTTCAGGTCGAATTGGGTCAGAGATAGCGAACACCGCAGCAATGGAGAAATCGCTGCGAGGCGAAGATGATATCCTATCTAATCTCGTGATATCCAGAGCGAGTAAAACGATGCTTTTGCCCTGCGATTTCATGTGATGCAGTCGTTCAGAGTTCTGATCAGATGTCGCACCCTGTTCACGGAGCCAAACCTCATTACCCAAGAGGGCTCGAGCTTCTATTATATTGCTATCTTCAGACTGAAGATGGAATAAACCCCTCATACCACAACCCGGAAGTTCCTCGATATCAATTCCAACGACTGCTGGAAGAGCGCCGCCTACATTATGGTAGTGATGCTGTAAAGAAAGACATAGAGGATGAGAACTTGCAGAAGCCAATTGAAGGACGACCCCAGCTATCGCGCTACTCCATTTTGCTTCCTCTTCGTTAAACTGATGATTACTTCCATCTTTTCCTGTAGATTTTGGCCCATGAATGATTACATCAGTGACCTTGGGCTCACTACCTTCAGTCAAAGTGCCAGTCTTGTCGAAAACGATAACGTCAATTTGTGATGCCTCTTGGAATGCTTCACCGCCGCCCCGAGCCAGAATACCGTATTTCGCGGCAAGTCCAGAGCCAACCAGCAATGCTGTCGGAGCTGCCAGACCTATGCCACAAGGACATGCAATAACGAACACGGATATCGCAAATTCAAGAGACCAGATGGCTGTTTAATCATGATCAGCAATGTTTATTTCTCCTAGAATTAATGAAAAGACGTACGCCATCCCCCAACTGCATTTTCCAGCGTATTGGCTGGTAAAGCACCGCTCAGACCGAGACTTAACCAGATAATCCAAGTTAAGATGGCAAGAGTTGTTACGACTGGGACGAAATACGATGTTACCACATCTACGATTCGCTCAATAGGGGCTCTCTTTGTTTGACCTTGACGAACCGCTTCGATGACTTGCTCTAGCCTATAAATTTAGTCAGGAAACGAAAGAAAAAGTAGTTTGATTAACATACATGGTCTCTCCTTCTATTGCGTCGACTCTCATATCAACCATCCGTAACTTATTGATCGTGCCAACAAATACCTGATCCCCAGTAACTTTCATCACACTCCGACTCTCCCCTGTTAGTGAACACTCATCAAAATTGGTAGAATCCAAAGACACAATAGTGCCGTCTGCTGGCGGAGTTGCTCCCGGTGGAATGCGTACAATATCGCCCACTTCGAGAAGGTCGACTGATATTTTTTGTACCTTCGCGATAGAGGGATGAGCAGCATCTTCTGATTTAATTGCACCTTGGGTAAACGACGATGTCGACGATGACGTGGGTTCACAAGTTAACAAAAGAGCATCAGAACCTCGCAATTTATCCAGCAGAGAAATTGCATTGGCTGCCTGGTGTTTGCTGAAAGCTTCAATGAAGCGTCCTAGATAGATGTTAGGGCTTTGCTATAGAAGAAACCTGTGTGACTTTGCATACCGCCAAGGAGAAACATGGTTAAGAATGCAACGGAGTCAAAATAAGTCATTGATTCTACTGTGGCAGCAGCAGCATTGGAATCTCTATTTGCAGATATTGCGAGCTCGGCGATAGACGAGAAATAAGCTACTGAAACTCCAAGAGAAATCTTTAATTGTATCAGGTATATGAATTACCAGGAGGTTGAAATCAACCAAATACTCACGAGTAGATTCATACTCCCAAAACGAAGAAAACGAGTTGCCCACGATGCTCGACTTCCTGGCCTCCAAAGGAACCAAAGTTCCTGTAACGATCTCCGATGGAAATCCTGGATAATCATCAAAAGTTCAATGTATATGAAGAGCATAGAGAGTTCCCCTCCAACTTACCTCAGCAGCATAGAACATGACTGGCGTGGAAATGATGAATAAAGCCCACTCGCCTCTCGCAACTTGACCCGTCCACACCGGCCTTTCGAAATATAGTCGGCCTGGGTTGTCTGCTTTGACAAGTGACATGTACACGATTCCTATGATAAATATAGGAATGGCAGCTATAATTGCAACGATGAGGCGAAACAGAAGTTTCCTTTGTTCCTTTCTATACATCTGCCGAGCGACCTCGTCGGAGGAAGGAGGATGCCATATTGAGACGGCAGTGATGGGAGTTGACATGTTAGTAGAAATAGTTGATATTATCGTTCGGATTGTGAAATGAGGCGCAGAGGATGTGTAACTAATACGAAGAACATTGAGAGGATCGCTGGAAAAGGGTTTCAGGATGGTTACGTTGGGTTCAAATTCCTCCAATATGTTTTTGATTTCCCTTGGCCTATCAAACCCGTTAGACCGCCTTTAGAACTTCGTGTCACACGATAATTTGGGACTGACAAAGATTTCATTCCCTCGAATTCCACAGCAATATTTCGCCTCTTGTCCACCCGCTCTGAAGCTCCTACAGCCACCATTGGTGTCACAGAAATAACTTTGCATTCATAGCCAATATCCTCGATAATAGTCACAATAGATTCCACGAGGTCTGCTCTGGTGACTAATGCAGACGCTGACTTGCCTACTTGGTTGACTGAGATGTCGGATACGCCCTCCAGTTGTGAAACGGCGTCTGTGATAGCTCGAACGCATGCCACGCAAGTCATACCGCCCACAGCTAGTCGAACATCGCTCTTCACTTCGGGTACGTACGCAGAACTCTTTTCGTTCCTAGAAGAATGTTTCGCGTTATCAGACTCATCCATTGTAGTGTTTGAATTAATGCTGCAGTATAAAACTACCAGTTGAAAGATGCCAATTCAAAGGAGTTGGAGGTCCTAATACCAGATGTCAAAGCTAACAGAGGACTTTGGGAGAGAGAAAGTAACTCTCAGATAGATCGAAATCAAGAGCCATTTATACCATTTTGCAGATGCCACGGTTTGCCACCTATTCCTGACTCTACTCGTGTCCGAATAATGTTGCCACGGTTTGACTCGCACGGGACGAGGGACAGGACGACAACAAACGTCAGATACGCCATGAGTTCTGTGCGGGATGGATGGGACAGGGCAATGAATTAGGGCGTATTCACCTAAGAGGCTGGTATTTAGTGGTAGCTTACGGACTCAAGACTCGAGAGCTCAGGGAAGTGACTCATGAGCTTGATGAGAGCGATTTTATACACGCGCAAACGATGAGAAGAGATAGTGGGAAATTTAGAGAAGGAAGGTGGTATGCAGCAGTGACCATCAGCACACGGGCACGTGAGGGTGTGAGCGTCCTAAATTGATTTGGATTCTGCTCTTCACTTTCATCGAACTTATTTTGTTCCTTGTGCTCCTGCTGTTGTAAGATTTGTCGATGCCTGGATCTCTGTTCCTGCCTGCCCAGTGGATTATAGAAGATAAATAATAGCTTTATAATGGACTTTTGTCGGAGGGTTTGCACTCAGGTATGTCTTACTTCTCTCATATTTGCCTGCAGTCTACTGACTATCGCGGTTGCTCTTGCAGGATGCTTGTGGTAGGTAAGGCTCTATCGCTTCTCCTGCCCTCGGGACACGCCTCATTCTATCTCTATTGGCCATGTAGTTGGTGTTATACGAAGGATTCGTTTTGGATGATCTTTGAAGGCCTTTGCACTGGCGCGTGCCGTCCATACCATCTTGCTTGTACTGTACTAATTGTCGTGGTGACTCTTCTAATATGTACAAGGTACATCTATCTAAATCCTATGTTCCTTCTCCGCGTCCCAATGTCCGACCCCCTATTGAGGGTGCTCAGTACATGTCCATCTCTCTTACCTTCCCGTAAATTGTACCCAGCTTCTGGTGTACAATATACATGATCCGGCGCGCACGTCCACCTTCGTTCAACTTCCTTACACAAGGCCAATCCAAACCTAGTAGTGCTGCAAGGATTTATGACGTCCTCATTCGCCGTAGGCGTTGGACTAGTGGGTGGTCGCTTCGTGTCGCCCTTTCCTCCTTTCCTGCCCTGGTTCCTTCCCGTCCCGTCTCATTCTGCCTCATCCTCCTCCATCCCAGCCCTCTGCCCTCGCTTCTCACTTCTTCGTGATTCGCACACAAGTCGTCGGTCACTCTCTTCTCCTGCACCCGTCTTCATCCCTATTCTCATCCGTCGTGCCCTCCTTCACCAATAACTGACACTTTCCTTCCAGCAGATCCGTCCTCTACCCGCGTCTTCCTCCAACCGCTACCTTTCACTTGCATCATTGAGGACTGCGCGACTGCATAAGAGCTCTGCTGGTACCGCCAATCTGTATGGTATGTTCTTCACTCCTCACCTTCCTCCCTCCTTTGTTTGCTTGCACTTTTAGGACCTATGGCCCCTCTGTCGTCACAGCAAGATGCTCCATCGTCTAGATGAGGGAACTTGGGTATCAAGCTCATTATCTGGGTTTACGACGTGCTGTGTATGCTGTTCATCGACGCGGCGCCTCGAGGGTTGGAAGACATACCCGTGGAAGCAGAGCCCGAAGAGTTGGTGCTCTGCGACGTGGAGGTGCTCGTTGCGAGGAAAGAGTCCGTCGACAGGAAGGTATTGGATATGGCGGTGCTACTCAGCAACTGGGAGGCGCTCGATGGGGTAGAGGTGCTAGACGGTGGAGAGAGACTCATTAAGACGTGGGTGTTGCTTGTCGACAATTATTGGCGTGGCAGGCGCAAGAGGATGCATGCGTCCGTATGTTTGAGGTCGACGACCATTCGACAAAGTATCGATGCTAGTCGAGGCGAATATTCGTCTTGAGTTGGAGACATTGCTCGTTGCTTTGGGGCCATTGTCATCGAGAAGGAGCAATTGCTGGATGAGCTCTGGGTCGATGTGCTCGAGGTTGATGTACTAGAAGTCCTGAGCTTGTTCGAGCAGCTCTTCCCGACATGAGAAGCTCTTGTCGAGTGAGATTACCCACGCAGAAATGAATGGGAAGGGTGCTGTATCATGCTCTTCTCCAACAGTAATGTAAACTGGATACAACAGTATGAAGGCACGGGGAGAAGTATCTCGTGATTTGCGTTGTCAGAATTGCCTTTTAAGGCATGTCATAGTGGGGGAACTCACAGATAATACCTTGCTTCTCAACCGCCACAACGCCTTCAAATCATGACAGATAACCCGTATCTCACTCACAGAAAGCTTCGTGAACGCGATTTAGGATCCTCAAAGTCGAATCCTACCGAAAAACAACCATTAAATGGCTTTCTACCGCGAAAAGTTACGGGCCCGCAAGTTCGGACAGCACTGGTATAATTTACGTTTAGAGTGCTTCCTTTTCACATTTTTACCTTGCTAAAATTCTAGGAGTATGATACAAACCCTTTTACGAAGCAGCCGTACTCAAAGCAGTACAAAACTCTACTGGAAGCCCGTAAGAAATTGCCGATATACGCACAGATGGACGAGTTTCTGAAAATGGTACGTCGTGCGCTGAGTCTACGACTAGAAGGGGGTTACAATTTCTGTAATCTTTTAGGTGAAGTCTGCTCCTCCTTGTCGTGCTGCCATGCTCTCTCGAAGCGCTTATGCTGATGGTGTCTTTGCCAGTTCTCAGAACATCAAATTATCGTCATCATTGGAGAGACAGGATCTGGAAAAACTACGCAGTGCGTGCTCATTCTTAAAGTAGTGATAAGTACTATAAAGATTATGCAGGATACCCCAATTAGTGGCATACTCAGATCTGCCGCATATAAAAGGCAAAGTAGTAGCGTGTACACAACCAGAACATGTCGCTGCCATGTCTGTGGCTAAGCGCGTAGCGGATGAGTTGGATGGTGCGTTAAAACCCGCACATGTATATTGACTAACGTCGATGTTTGTGCAGTTCAACTCGGTCGCCAGGTTGGATACTCGATCCGTTTCGAAGATATGACTGAACTTGGAACCACATTCCTGAATTACCTTACTGACGATATGCTTTTGCGTGAAGCCATGAACGACCCAACCCTCGAACGCTACTCCACCATCATCCTCGACGAAGTACACCAACGCACGCTTGCGACCGATATTCTCATGAGCCTGCTCAAAAACATCGCCAGGAAGCGCCCCGATCTCAAAATTATCGTCATGGCTGCGACGCTCAACGCACTCAAGTTCCAGAAATACTTTAACCTCCGATCGGATGTTAAAGTGCCACTGTTCAAGGTGCCACGTAGTACACATCCCATCGAGGTGTTCTACACACAGGAGCCTGAGTTCGACTATGTCGAGGCTGCAATCCGGACGGTGCTCATGATCCACCGGGCAGAAGATCAGGGAGATATCCTGCTCTTCCTCACGGGAGAAGAAGAGATCGAAAATGCGTGCAGAAAAATAAAGCTAGAAGCTGATGACCTCCTCAACCAAAATCCAGATTCTATTGGACCGCTCGTTTGTATACCCTTCTACTCATCCCTTCCGCCACAACAACAGCAGCGCATATTCGACTCTGCGCCTGGACCGCGTACACCGAATGGCCCTACTGGTCGCAAAGTCGTTGTGTCAACAAATATTGCTGAAAATTCGCTCACGATTAACGGTATCGTGTATGTAGTCGATCCTGGAGTCTCGGAACAGAAGGTGTACAACCCACGTATACGCGTCGAGAGTTTGCTGGTAAGCCCAATATCGAGGGCATCGGCACAGCAGAGAGCAAGTCATGCGGGTCGTACAAGATCCGGGAAATGTTTCCGGCTGTATACGGAAAAAGATTTTAAAAATGAGTTAGAAGAGGGGACATTTCCGGAGATTCTGAGGAGTAATTTGAGTAGTACTGTGCTCCAACTGGTTAAACTGGGTATCAAGGTCAGTATTCAGTGTTTTTTTATTCTTCCTGTTGATAGCTGGACACTAATATCTTTTGGTATTAGGATCTCGTCCGATTTGACTACATTGATGTGCCAGCACCAGAAGCGCTAATGCGTGCTCTGGAGTTACTCAACTACCTTGCAGCTCTTGATGATGATGGAAACCTCACTGCACTAGGTGCTATCATGGCTGAATTCCCTCTCGATCCTCAGGTACATCGCTGGTTATTTCTTTTAGTTTATAGGATGTTAACACTACTCTTTAGCTAGCAAAGATGCTGATCGTCAGTCCCGAGTTCAAATGCAGCAATGAGATGTTGACGATCACTGCTATGATGTCAGGTACGCTTTCTTACCCTTAACGGACCGATGCTTTCATGGTGCAGACGCTTATGCCTTTCTGATAGTACCTAATGTGTGGTTACGTCCCAATAACCAACGGAGGGAGGCTGACGCTGCGAAAGCGCTTCTCACTGTTCCGGATGGTGATCATTTGACTCTCTTGAATGTTTACAACCAATATGTGCAAAGTACGTCTCTTATTAAGTATTCCCTAGATTAGATAGTTTAAGACTTCTTCCTTTAGACCAGTACGACAAGAACTGGACTTGGCAACACTACTTATCCCAGCATGCCCTGCAGCAGGCTGATAATATCCGCACCCAATTAAAAAGTATCATGGAGCGTTTCGATATCGACCTCATCTCGCTCTCTGATGAAAAGAAGCTATACCAGAACATCAGACAAGCTCTGGTGTGCGGTTTCTTCATGCAGGTTGCGCACAAGGAGGGTGATAAGGGCAACTATCTCACCGTCAAGGATAATCAGGCGTGTTTCTATCAGTTACTACGTTTTGCATGTAGCTGACATGACGTTCAGGTTGTTGCTCTGCACCCGTCCTGTGGCCTGGGCACCCAACCAGAGTGGGTCATCTTTAATGAGTTTGTTCTTACCACATGCCCGTATATTCTTACTGTTTCGGAGGTCCACCCCGAATGGTAAGCTTCTTTCTCCACTCTAATTCAGACGCAAGCTCGCAACTCATTAGTTTCTCCCAATCCCTGTAGGCTCATTGAATTTTCCGGAAATTACTTTGATCTGAGCAGCTTTCCCAACGGGGAGACCAAGCGTGCATTGCAACGAGTGGTAAACAAAAAGGCAGGGAAGATGGGAAGAAATGATGGAGGTGCTAATAAGCAGAGTAGCAAGAAGCGGAATAAAAGGAAGACGTGATCCGGGAGTTTACCTCCTGTTTATTATTCAACTGGACCTTCCTCCTATAGGTTGTCTTTCTTTTCTTCCATTCACTGAGCATTTCTGGGTAGATTATTTGTATTGTAGTTACTAGATATGAAATAAATTGACCTTCTTCCTATAACTACAGTGATTTTAAGTTAGTATTACCATCCAGTCAACTGCAATAAATCTTTAGCCAATCTCTAGAAAGTAATTTGATGCCTGTGGCTTGGCCTGAAAGCTGAGAGTCGCAGACAAGCAGTCCTTTTGGAGCCGACACTTCCCTTGCTCACGCTCTCGAACCCATTACAAACCCTCGAATTTTTGAATAGCCATCTCGCGCGTATCCTTGTAGTGTGGGAAAAAAACAAAACGAAATAATGCATTCAGCAAAATCGAAAAAGTAGAAAGACCATGTGTTACCGAAATTTTGATGGTTCAAGAGACCCCTCTTTTTGAGCACTATAGCTCTCTCGTTTCTTCCCTGTTTTCATTTGAAGTTATTTACCTATGTACAGCCCGAAGACATGATGGGAGTATACACAACTTTGCCGCGAGGAGCATCTTAGATGACGCGGAACTCAGAACCATTCGTCCTAGCCATACCGTCCCGGAAATGCCTCCGTCCCCATGGGATCATAGCTCAGTTGAGAGAGCAGTAGACTGAAGCATTGGTTGTAAAATACATTCTAAAGGCCCCGCATTCGATCCGCGGTGGTCCCATATATTATGTAGGTGGTACGCCAGAATTTACTTTTTGCGCTTGTCGACAATGGCCATTTCTCATTTTATTCCTCTATACATATATTGGTATTTTATTTAGATTAGTTTGGATTAGGGTTTCTATTTTCACTGAATGATATTTGACGGTTATGAAGAGAGAGAGAAAGTTGAGTGGGCGTCGAATGTAGATTCAATCTAGGGCAGTAGAATACATTAACGCGATGTTTGATCTCGAGGACACTAACAAATAACCGCCTGGGACAACCTGAACAATGCTCGAACAGAACTCCAAAAAAACTTCAACTTCAACTCATCCTGGTATGCTTCTCAACAGGGAAAGAGCACCTCAACAGAAGCCTTTGGGGAACTTTTTACGGATCAAATGGTTACATGGAGTTCTTGAAGTCTTGAGCACGTAGATTGTATCAATACCTCCCACCTCCGTCTCAACGTCGAACTCGGCACCAAAGAATCAGTCATGAATGACACGCTCGAATGTAGTATCAGACAATGAACACGAAAGGCTCAATGAATAGGTTCTACACCGGCAAAACTCAAGCAGCTCGACGATCCAGGATAGGATAGGCATAGTAGGTCTTGGGGCTGTTGGATTCTATGCATAATCCTCCGTGCGTGGTCAGCGGAGACTCGTAAATCCAGGGCGAAGAGAGATACTAGACAAAGAATGTCGGGAAGCCTATACTGGGTGGAAGAGATGCGGGTAGTACGTAGATTAGTGAGTACCTCGTTTTGTTCTTTTTTCACGGTTGTGAGTAATGATGTGAACAGCGTGGATTTTATCGTAGCTGCTGTAGTGCTGTGGATAATATCATCACTCCCTGACACTGAAGTAAAGACTGGCTACTCGACGGAAAGACTATCAAGGAAAAATGCACTCAGGACAGCCGAGACCCAGATTTCAACGAAAGCCAAAGTCGAACGTTCAATGAAGCCCGAGACATACAGCAGCCCACAAGTATCGACCCACGCGGGCGCGAACATCGAGTTTTCTGGATGCGCCCATGTCGTGGACGTTCGTCATCAATCATGTCCAACTGGGGGGATTGATTTGATGATCCAACCTCTTAAGTGGACAATGATTCATTGGCCTGCTCGAGAAATAATTTCTAGCCAAGACAGAGTATGTTTTCTACTTGAGTTTGACTACGTCGAAATCTTCACCTTCGACTTTTTGACAAGCTACAGCGTAATAAGAGGAGTCTGGATACGCTTCTTGCCTGAGAAATGAGCCTCTGAATACGGGTGTCGGGGGCAGGAGAGGCGAAATGCTCCGTTTGGGCTGGTATTCTAGCGGACTATGCGAAAGGTAAGGAGGGTTGAGTACGTGTACAGCACGAGGCAATGGGCTCGTACCACGATAGTAAGTATATGTAATCCGTGAGTTCTCCTGCTCCTCTTCAGAAGAGCAAACCTGATTGGCGACCTGTGCGTAGGGTTTAGATATCGTGTTGTTCAGCCGTACGAGCAGAATGGATGATATTTACCTTGCATCAACAACTGTGGTGTGCGGCGGATTTGGCAGGGGTTATATGCGCGCCGCTTTTTGGTGGTGGCTTGATGAACAGAGGCAGAGTAGATCGACGTCTTCATTGTCAAGGGGAGAATGAATAGCGTACAGCTGTACCTTACGCTGAACGAACCGAGGAGGAAGAAGGCGTAACGGAGGATTCAATAAGCATTCGTCGGTGGAGGATCTAACAACCAATCCTCAAAAGGGATGGAAGTAATCAAACAGACTGGACTGGAAAATGAACGGGATGAATGGGTTGTGTGAATGTAGATGAAATGAGAAGAGTATACTGGATGTCGTATATCGGATAGTAGGTCCCCCATATTCCTCTTCTTCATCGGACGGAGCTAACAATATTCTGCATAGGTTAGGTTTTGCAATGCTGTACTCGAGGAATGAGCGATACCAACTTTCAGCGTGACACCTGCGGGAAGGTGATTATTCGCAGAGTCTATAACGTGTGCGTTGTAAATAGCGTGCCTAGTATAGGATACGATCCGTTGCTGCTGAATAGCACGACCTATTTAACGTTCAAGTGAAGCCTTGGTTTGCCGTCATCGAGCAGGATAACAGCCGAATTGTTCTGCCTAGCAGCTCATAGGCACTCAAAGGGCAGGAGGAGGAAAAACATCTATTTGACTGCAGTATAGACGAAAGGGATGAGCGTCTAACAAGCGCCTCAACAACGGCCTTGTGGCCATCTACCCCCTGCGGATTCGCCCCTCCGACAGCTGCCATCCCAATATCGAAGCATCGTTCCTAAAGCGGTCGAGAATACCAAATCAAACTTCTTCACATCGCAGCATCGCATGGGGTTGGGGGTTTTTGGATACTCGCCTGTCTTTTCAGCTGCTGTCCAGAGGATAACGAAAACGAGCAGGAGGGGAGCGGGAGGAGGAAGGAGGACCCCGAAGCGGAAGCCCTAACCTCACCTGCTTAACGCATCCAGGTCCATGCCACGACGCGTCTCGCAGAAGTCACTGCGTGACTTTGTTAATTACGTTGCTAGGAGGTATATATACGGATTTGCGCATGCATATCCCGATTTTCTTGCTTTGCCACATTTTGCTGCGTACCCCCGCCCCCTGCATCACGCTTCTTGATTTCTTTGGTCCGCGGCCGATCCTCTCTCCCTCCACACTCCACACCGGCACTCAGCATGTCGCTTACTTTCCTCCTCGAAACCTACTTTATCGGCGGCATATTTACGGCCACTGTCCCGTTAGGCTTCCTCGACGATGTCGTTTCTGGGTACTTCGAGAAGAAGATCCACTGGTCATCCGATGTGAATATAGTTTTAGGTATCATAGAGAGTGTTCCAGTGACTATCACCGCCGCACTTCCCTCCCTTTCCACCACCCTCGCCCTTCCTCCTTCCTCTTCCTCTGCGGTTGTAACTCTTTCATTTACGAGTCCCGTGGTCCTTCTTCATCATGTCTCCACCCCGACCTTACCCTGTCCACACCCCCACCAAGCCTATCGCCACTAAGCACTTTGATATGCTCCTCATCCCGTGCCTCCCATCCACCTTGTCGTTCTTCGAGGTGGAGGTGCCAGAAGTAAAGGAGCTGATGTGTTTGACCAACTGAACTCTAGCAGCATCCTTCTTTGACGACGGCATCCAAGAGCAGGTCCATGCTCAATGAAGACCCCTCTCGCAAGTCTACCTATCGGTGCTGCTACAGGTTTTCTCATGCAGACGTACCCCCATCTACCTGCTCGTCGCTCTTGGCGCGGTGAACCTACTCTTTCGTGGGCTATTTGAACTGTGTGTTATAACGACTCTTGTAGATATTGAGGAGCAGGGCAGCAAAAAAGACCGACAAACCAGGTCGCTATTACCATCACCACAGACGAGATCATAGAGCAAACCGCCACTAATCCCCAGGACAGCACCACTACCACCTCCCTGATCGCCGCTACCATCGCCACCACCATCACAACCACCACCAAAGACGAAGAGCATCTCGTTCAAGTCCCCTCAACGCCCAAGCGCATGGCTTGGCTTCTATTTCTGAATGTGAGGCACGTCTTTTTTCTTCTTCTTTGTATCTCTGGGTGGTGCTGATTTGATATGGTTTGTAGTGCATTGAATTTGAGGAAGCGGAGGAGTGTGTAGATGCTAAAGACGAATTGGACGAGGACGGAGACGCTTTCAGCGAGAAACAGTCGATTCTCGTTGATGTCAATGAGGAAGCCCAGGTAGCCAGCGCTGAGGTCGAAGTCGTCGTCGACACTGAAGTCAAGGTTGAGGATGTCACCATCTGTGAACTCGACACCACCAGCGAGATGACTGCTGCCAACGAGATCAGCGCGGTTGCCGAGATCACTCCCATCTTTGCCATTACGGAAACCGTCGACACCAGCAAGGCTCCTACTCCCACCATTGACGATACCAATACCTACTAGATCAGTATCGCCTCCATTCCCGACACGGAGGACGCCAAGGCTTCTGAGACGATAAGCGCGATGAGCACCTCAAGTATAGATTTTGTAGGAGGAGAGGAGGTACGTTCGCTCTCGTACTCCTTTTTCTGATCTCCCTTTTCTCTCTGTATCAGCACTTACACTTTGATCCACAGGAGACGCTGACAATAACGATGGCTTCCAAGTAATATCATACCGGAAAGGAACCCAGCGGACTGTAATTCCTACTCCAACGCCTGTGATTCCACCCATACCAGCAATTCACAAAGCGTCAATTTCAATACCGGTGGATATCACTCCAGCCGCCTGCGAACCCAATCTCAAATCCGGTGAAGACGGCTCCGGCTCCAGCGAAGACCACTTCAACCAACCCAAAGAAGACAGGTTCTGCGAGGGAGAAGTCTGCACCCGCAGAGAAGGCTATTACTACTTCATCCTCACCAATCTTGTGAGCATCGAAAGCAGCCTCTACCTCCACGTTAACGGGTAGAATGAAAAAGAGCCGAAAGGAGGTGAGGTTGGGCGAAGGAAGATCGTCTTCTTTGTCACTCTCTTCATCCGTATGTATCTTCTTTCTTCCCCCCATCTCAGACGAGGACACCAACACACCTCTTCATAGATTCCTTCCTCCACCGATAATAGTCAACGCTCGTCACTCTGATCTTGCATAAGTCCTCTTCCCTCTTCCCTCTTCCCTCTCCCCTCCTTCCTTTCCTTCCTCGTCAATCGGGTGCTAACACCCTTCGAAGTCCACCCCCCTCTCTGCAAACGCCAGCTCCTCCTCCAACCTACCGCTGCCTTCTCTTGGGCAGGCAACGATTGGGACATGGATGACTTTGACCTTGGAGATTGGAAGAAAAGGGTAGCGCCCTCTGGACCGGAGTCAGCTCTTTTCTCAGGATCTGAGGGAAAGATGACTCTAGTTGAAGAATCCATCTCCCTCCTATCTATTCATTGCCAGATTCCTTATAACTGCGACATTCCTATGTCTCTCAGCATGATCATTCTACTACTAATAGCATTGCACCCTGGCATTTTATTAGATGAGCTGTTCCTTCATCAAACAACCGTCGTTAATGGAGCTATTCGTTGCTTTCGAAAATTAGGTTTCCTCAAAGAAGTGTACATGGCCATATCACTCAGATACTTACTCTTCACTGTCGAAGAACGTGGCTTATCGTCAATGGAAACTAAGAGCAGTTAGTCAGAGAGCTTGTCACGACATAGATTCAAGTCTGTTGTATGTATTAGGCAAATTATTAATGATACTCAGTCGGAAATAATTCAACAGCATGTGTACAGCAAGTCTGTTGTAGTTACTATGATTTCTCTACTACTGTAGCTCCCATTCGTCTTCGAACCAACCGTTCGCGCAGAATGATGAGGTATCTCACAATTACAAACACCATGCATTGCCCTACGGCAATTCCAATAATATATGCCGCCAATAAACTTCCTTGCTGTTTTGGATTAAGGAAACTATATGCTAGAGAACCGTCAGCTCGTAATCCCAATACATAGCATTCGATTAGGCTTACGATAGAAACCCTGTGTCTGAAAAGTGATATACGCGACTCCGAGATAACATCCGAGTAGCACTATAGTCGCTGGAAGGTCTATCCATGGTAGAGGTCCGACATTGGTGAAGACAATTTCAAGCAGCGCGAACACGGCGTTCAAAGCGTGCTGAGAGATGTTGGACCAAGCTAGGGAAGTTCTAGTAATTTCTCAGAAGAACAGTGACATATGAAACGACGTACTTGAATAAGGAGAAGAAAAGGTGTTCGGGCTGCTAAGTAAAGCCCAGAATACTATCGTGACCACGAATGCTACGTTTCACAGAGCATAACATTTAGTGGATCATTCAAAACCTGGAAATCTGAACTTAGCACTCACGGAATGTCGCTATCGTTGAAAAGAGCAGAACGTGCAGATATTGCAGCACTCTTGGCCATCTCTGCAGTGGATATTCTGCTGCATGTCCTCCTCTTACTGAGTACACAAACGTCTGCACGCCAGCGGCGAAAAAGTACGCGCATAGTCCTATGTATGAAAGATGCGTAAAAAACGAGAAGTATCTACGCAAATCAGCTGAAAGAAATAGCACAAATAAATGGCGAACGTACCCATCTCCGTTTCCTCTCGATGAATCCCAGACCAATACCGCCAACGACGTGGCAAACGCGTAGAGTCCGAGTAGGAGCTGAATACCAGCAAGTACTGAGGGAGATAGGAGGTATGAGCTAACTAGTTTGCGTTCACTGTCGAATAGTTGTTTATGGGACGTTTCGGGTTCCATGCTGGCCGATATCGTGAAGAAAGATAAGAAAAACAGGACCAGCAACGCAGCTCACCGCCTAAGGGGTGGCAAGCTTGTGTACTGCACGCGATCTTGCGTGAACCGGAGGTCAGGATATTCCGTGCCTTATCAGGTTGTATCAGATTAGATTACCGCTCACAGCGGGCCGGCCGAATATAAATTTGTGTTTGCGGAAGCTTTGCCGCTTTCGACCTAAGCACCGCCATTATTGCTCACTGCGGTACACGTTCGCTGTCTGTATTTCGCTGCCGTGCCCTAAGGCCGCCTCTGTAGTCTATCAGAGTAAATCGATTCTCGTGGACCAGCTATTGCGCCAATCCAGAACTATCAAGTAGCTAATAACGACAGAACTGCTGCTTTTCACTCCCACCACTACGACTGTAACCAGCCACCTCCACAGCAGACAGAGCACTCCATGATGGATTTTCTAATTTCATAAGCACTGCCCACACATACATCCATAAATTTATCCATCATCATGATAATTTCGTTACGCTGGGCTACGCCACTGATCTTTCTCTTACCCTCTCAACAGCTGTTCAACATCCCCGATACTATCTCCATACTCTACATTTAAGGGTCTCCTTGCCGTGTTCGATTTGTCGCCGTAAGAGATATTTTTTGACTAGTCGAAAACGTCTAGAATACTCGATGTATATGGCGAAGATAAGCTTTTGGATGTGAACGTTGTTAGAATATAAGATCGTAATTCAAACGATTAATTCCAGATTCCTAATTAGTATTAAATATATGCCATAAGTATGTATCTTATGCTGCGGGCCTTTTTCAAAGTAAACAAATAGCGCTCAAATTGTTGAGTTAAACATACAGTAAACTAGGGAAACAGTTGCGCGTTTACAACGTGGTTTCCTGATATTCGAGATTGATTAGGTTACTTCAACAAATGTGGATTGTAACCATCAGTTAGCACCCTACTTCTGACTGGAGTATGAGGCTATTGCTGGAGACTCGGTTGGTCGAATTGATGAACTTTGCAAATTGCAATTTCGCAGAAAAACTAGATCCTGATTCAATTACAGTTTATTTATTTATTTGTCGCGCGCAGATAGACGTATTGGGATGCAGGATCCAAATCCAAACGATCCAACCAAACTTTTTAATTTATAATTAAAGTTATGCCTGTCAGTGCTACAAGTATGTATTTTATACTGCGGACCTGGCACAGGGAGTATGTACATTGTCATGGTATATATCAAACCTATCTAATTCCACCAAAAGTCTTTTTATCCTTCATTAAATAATAAATTCGCTTCAACTTAGCACTGGGAACACAGTAAGTTTGCACATGCTCAGACGCAGTCAAAAAAAATACGAATATCTCGAACTGCTGGTCATTATTAGTCTACGGCCGTATACAGTAATAGTAGAGCATGCAGACCTACTGGGAAGATCCCCACTATACACCAACGTGTTTCTCTCCTTCGGCTCTTTGTTGTGTGCGTTGCCTGATGAGAGATTTTATATAGAGTATGCTGGGGTGCAGTGTGTCCATCCAACGGCCAAACGAGTCATTACCTTTTCCAGGGTTCCTGACGTTCACCACGAGGGAACGGCTCAACTTTATTTGATATCATGACTATGCTTATCCTGAAAAAGCGCGGGATATTCTTGCTAATAATTTAGCCTTAGTGGGAATTGATAGATGATGGAAAGATTTGAAGAGGTAAGTATAAATGATGATGATAGAGAATCGTCATGCATAAAATCTTGGAAGGAGTAACTATGGGAACTTGCTCTTACTACATTCCGTTGGCGAATAGTTCCTTGAGTTGAAAATACTAAGGGCAGTAATCGGCCTCAATAGCATGGGCTATGAGATTTAAACTTTTGAAACAATGAGCGCAGGTAAGCAACGGGACTTGGAGACCAGTCTACAAGAACTCATAGGAGCTGTAAATAGATATGAAATGGCGATGTGCACTCGAAGGGTGGCGCTTTATACCTGAGACCTTCAGTGGTCGTTTTTTTTTTGGCAAGGTGGTACTAATCTTAAGGAAAGTCAATTCCCCAGCAAATCCTGCTGTAATAATATTCTTCAGTAAAGGGGGGAGAGGATTTAGTATCAAAAATTGTATCATTTCATAGTCTGAAATCGAGCTTGTTGATTCAAAATTACGCGCTGTATAACGTGTTCTTATGGCATTACTTGATCTCTGTGAACCGGAGAAGTGGTTCCAGAGGCTCTGCGTGTGTTTATTCCTTTTGGACCGTCCTGTATAGTACACGTGAACATATCAGGGGACTCGTAAGCTTCCAGATGGCAAAAAACCCCATGAACGTAAGTAGCAATGCGCAGCATCTCGACTGATGGTTTCTTATTGTAGCAAGATTAGCTCTTGAATCGGAGTGCGTGTAAGATCGTGGTCCCGAGCGAGTAACCGCAAGCAATCTTTCACATGATATTTCCTGATGACTTATCTTGTGCTGTGAGGATGCTGAGTTGTACACAACACGCCAACTCGCATCGAGTGCTTCAAATAGACCATGACAACAAGATCCGAGGAGCATCCGCACGAGGCATAAGTTACCTCCGAGTGACCTCAATCCCAAGACCAAGCTCTAAAGTTATTCCGCACCATTCAGTGAAGAATTTAGTATATTTATATATCTCGTGGAATGTATGGGATCCTGGCGCATGTCGATGGCGAAAAAATCACAAAGTGTGGAGCATGGCTAAGAGTTGATTGGAAGCATTTGAGCAGGCTTCTGCACAGACGAGGATCTCCCAGAAATAAGCATATATTGAGAGAACTTTAAGCGTAAGATTTTATGGGGTTGAGGGCCCAGGAAGAAATTTGTGAAAGAAAGAGAAATTCAGAGTAAATTGTTGTGGCATGTTTGCCATCGCCATGGTACACGGTAGAAACCCAAATCGCTTTCTTCAGTCGTCGTCACCTTCTCCCTGCCGCCACATGAAAACACACCGCCCGATCGGGATGCATTCCTTTAAGCTGAATAAATGGAGAATAGTTATCTAATGTGGAGCATAGGTATGTTGCATAAAGATACGTGAACACCTTACCCATTTTCGTCCAGAGCATATATTTTTACTGCACGTCTGACGATGCTGAAGTCTCCTACTGGTCGATAGAAGTACGAAAAGCTTCCGAATCTTCTTCCATATTTTATTCCGGGATCTCTTTGTTCAACATAGTAAAATTACTCTCAGTGATAGTTACTACCAAGATTGACGCGGGTTTCATCCGGTGCGTCCGCGAGGACGATTCTGCTGCTCCGGATCCGAATAGAGAATGGCTCTCGCACTGCACATGGAGAGATGGTCGCGAGGTCAAACTCACATGAAGTATAGAAGTGCATCTATGGGAGGGAATGTAATGTGACCCACACTTTCCTCTATTATAAAGGACACTTTCTCAAATGTTTGTTTTCTTCAGCCTTCGAGTCCAAGTGTAAGGATCTCTCCACCTTATCTCGGCAACGATGAAGTCCTGTGCATCTGCACTTTTTGTTCTGGCATCGATCGCAAGTCCTGTTATTGCCGTCTCGTACTCGATTTCAGATAATATTATCGGATCAGGATTCTACAACTCCTTCGACTTCCAAGCTATTGCCGATCCAACGCACGGCAGAGTGTGAGTTCTATCTCACTTCTTGATGAGAGGGTTTCTAAGTCAAGATGCTCGTAGAAACTATGTGGACCAAAACACGGCCCGTAGTCAGAACTTGACATTCGCCTCTGATAGCTCTTTTATTCTACGCACCGACTTCAAGACCGTCCTCAATCCCAGCGGAGCAGGGAGGAACTCTGTGAGGATCAGGTCAAAGAAGACCTATAGTACTCATGTTGCTGTGTAGGTTCCCCTTTCACTCCTTTGTAACGCCCAACTAATTCCTTCCAAAGATTCAACATCCGACACATGCCCCAGGGATGCGGGTGAGTAACTGTTGGAATCGAGCTATTGGTCGTATTGATGCTTTCCTCAGTACATGGCCAGCCGTTTGGGAAACAGTAGAAGCAACATGGCCGAATGGGGTACGCCGTCTCTATTCCTGGCTCAAGATAGACTTTTTAACATAGCAATGTCAGGGCGAAGTTGACATCATCGAAGGAGTTAACGATCAGGCACCTAACGCGGCCACATTACACACGAGTGCTGGTATGTCCGCAGCTTGTCATATTAGCTTTCCTCATCTAATTTTTGCGTTCAGGGTGTACAATGCCCGCTTCACGATCACAGACTGGGTAAATAATCACGTCCCCAAACGTCGCGTTCTCAAACTTATTCATGACATTAGAACGTCAGGGCAGCTGGACTGCAACGTCGCCGTTAATGGAAACACTGGGTGCGGTGTGAAGATGTCCACTGCTCAAAGCTACGGCCCGTCATTCAACAGTAACGGAGGCGGCTGGTTTGTCTTTCTCTTCCCTTTATCTGAGTTCATTTTTTACCTCACTATAGGTATGCGATGGAGAGAAGATCCAACTTCATCAAAGTCTGGTTCTGGGGTAGGAACGACGGCTCTGTCCCATCCGACGTCAAGAACGGTGCCTCGGGTATTAATACCGATACATGGGTACATAGTGCATCTATTTCCTCTCATCAAAACTAATACGGATCTAAATTACAGGGAACTCCCTCCGCATTCTTCCCGAATACCCAATGCGACTTTGGATCACATTTCAGCGCACACAATATCATCATTAACTTGACTCTTTGTACGTGTATTTCCATCCTCTTTATATGCAGTGGCTAACTTCATATGAATATCGGCAGGTGGTGACTGGGCAGGATCAGTCTACGGACAAGACGGTTGCCCGTCTACCTGCGTTGGTCAGTCTTCTTTGTCCAGACGATGCTTCCAAACACATTCTAATCAAAGTGATACATTATTCACAGACTTCGTAAACAATAATCCTGGGTCTTTCTCAAACGCATTTTTCGATTTTGCTTCAATTAAGGTGTACCAATAAACACAATGTATCGTTATGCTGTATAATTTACCAATTTAACGTAACATGTGTTAGTTACTGCTCTTGACTTTTACCAATTCACGACTCGATCGACTACAGCTGAACTTCGGACCCCAACATTCAACAGACTCTTCAACTGCACACAGCTTTACTTTCTTGAATTAGAATCCCCGCAACGCAGTGGCAGGTGCGGACAGAGAGACAATAGGTGAACTCTGAGATTTGCGTACTTAGACAACTACGGTTCCCCATTTGGCATAGATTCTTCATTCGTGTGGCAAATTATAAAGCGATATTCGTGGTGTTGAGAATATGGATGCATTTAACGATCCTAAGCTCATATCCACCACACTAAGCATATCTCGGCCTTTCTATGCGCGATCCAAAAGCTCATATCCAAATAAGAACTTCCCTTTAGTTTCATCATACTGTCCCGTGCTCCATCGTTGCTTGAGGACTGTAAGAGCTTTGAAAGCTCCTTGATCTTCCTCTGGATTCAAATCTACGTATAAACGAAGACGAGGAGGAACCCCATCTTGAACTCCCTTCGAGGGATCAAGCTTAAGAAGTTGGATCGTGTCCGCCAAGATGTACGCCCCATCTTGAACCAGAACGAACAATCCCGCTGCGATAAGTTTCTTAGTCTCGTCGTGCACCTGGCTATAATAGTCCAGTATAACTTTAGTTTCTAATAGAAAGAGAAGAAATCCTGATACGCACACTTTGTTTGGATGTTAATTTTTGCACGTCTAAGGGAGGAGATGAATAATGAGAAAGATATTAATTAATAATGGAAAGAAAATATAAAGAACAGTAATACCTTTGACGAGCTTTGATACAACATCTTGTGGTAATTGCGACTCCCAGACAAGTTTATATCCATTGAGACTGACATTCTCCGAACTGGCGGCAGTAACGAAAGGAACATGAAGTCGCACAACTGATGTGTGACGGTCAAGTCACTACTATTCACCTCGGTCGAATCTCTGTGCCACTTCCATCATACTTACAGAATATGTTTACTAGTTACTTTCTTCTTTTCTGCCACCTTCGTCATATTCTCTTTTCTTATATATACTTGTAGTTTACATTATAGCACCCCGTCGAATCAACGCGCACTCTTGATTCCTACCATCATCTAGTCCAGCGCACTTAAGTTTCCAATTCCTGACCTTGACCGTAACAGTTTGATTCAACCACTACCCTAGCTTTACTCTTACTCGCCCTCCACTCTCTAACCTCTCACGCAATCTATTTTGATACCATTAACTGATCGAGTCAACGTTGATCACGCCGACAGTTAATCTCGTTTCTGATCACGTTTATCTTTGTTGATTGCATCATGTCCTCGGATTCTCAGTCACCCGGCACGACGTTCTCATTTCCATCCTCTACTGACTATGATCATCACGACAATCCTACTCCCCACCCCTCCACTTCTCAGCATCCACAAAATCAGGCCGAATATGAAGCCCAGCAGGCCCAGCTCTATGCCACTCAGGCTGCTGAGTTTCAGGCCCAGCAACAAGCCCAGTTTCAAGCCCAAGCCGAGCGAGAAACTCTCTTTCGCGCTGTTGCTGCTTTAGCTACGTACAATGAAGATCATGCTCGTGAATCTCAGGTTCAACATGAAATTTTACAGCAGTTAGTCACTTGCCTTACTACTCTCTCCTCTGTTTCTCCTCCTTCGACATCTGGTGGCTCCGGTGTCCCCAAACATTGCGAGCCTCGCACGTTTAATGGTAAAGCGGACCAGGTTGATCCATTCCTTTGTGAAATTTCCAGCGCACTGTATCTCCAGCGTCGCTCCATTGTTTCCGACCGCGAGAAATCACTTTATTTTGGTTTTTACCTTGCGGATGGCTCTCCTAGTGCATGGTACTCTACCATCGAGAAGACCAAGAATTTCCTTTTCGATAACTACGACAAACTTATTAAAAGGTTTAAGGAGCACTTTGACCAGTCTGATCACTATGCCGCTGCTCAGCAACAATTGCGAAACCTTAAACAAACTGGCTCCACCTCTTCTTACTCCTCTCGTTTCAACGATCTTGCCACCGAACTAGATATGACTGATCAAACAAAAATTCAGCAGTTCTACGACGGCCTTAAGGAGTCTGTTAAGACTACTCTCTCCAATCGAAAGGGTCACTATTTTACATTGAAGTTTGAGGAGTTTGAGAAGGAATGTATCTCTATCGACAATGAGCTTCACCAACTACATCTTGACACCAAGGCTTCTTTGTTGTCAACTAAATCAAAGAAGCCTTCGTCTGGTATGTCTTTTTCAACTTCTTCTTCTACTCCAGCTCATTCCTCTTCCTTGTATGCAAATAATGACGTGGTTCCAATGGAAATTGACGCCATTCGTCGCGGACCACTGTCCAACGAGGAAAAGGAACGCCAGAGGAAGTTGAAATTATGCCTCTACTGTGGCCAAGGACAACATTTCGCATCCAACTGTCCAAATAAATCCTCTAGCGCAAAGAAGAAGGATAATAGCCATCGTCCTGCAGCTGCTTCGGGAAAAGCCTAGCCGGTGGTCCTTCCAAGGTCCAAGGGCTGCCAGATAAAGATGCTAGGACCCATCCGACAATTTCAGTGCCCACCCATTCCTGGCTCAATAACGGAAAATGGGTTGCGAACTCTTCTATTTCCACTCCTCACTATATTTTTGCTTCACACGTAAATTCTTCATCCAATCATTTCTTCATTTCAGTAACCCTTCACTTCCCTTCTCGATCCCCTATTCATACCTATGCCCTTGTCAATTGTGGAGCTTCTACTTCATGCATTTCTGATGTTTTCTCTGCACGTCATTCATTTCCTCGCAGAGTTAAAGATACCCCTGTTCCCATTCTTGCTGTTGATGATTGTCCTATTGCTTCTGGTCTCGTTACTCATGATATTATTACTCAACTTTCCATCAATAAACATTCTGAAATCATTTCTTTAGCTGTTGTTTCAGTTTCTTTTCCTATTATTCTAGGTCTCGATTGGTTGCGACATCACAATCCGACTATTGACTGGGTCAATACTGACCTCACATTATCCTGTTGCAACCTCACTCACTCCCATCCTGTTCATGTTCCAGCAAGAGGCCCTGGTCTCGCTTGCCTTTTTCCATCTTTGAACTCCCTTCGCACGTGCCCTGTTACCTCTGTTGGTCTAGGCCTTGGTCTATGTCGCAACACTCCCTTGAAACCTGTTGACATTTTGTCACCTCCACCATTCTCTCCTCCTATTCAGCCTTCACCCTGTTCTAGTTATCTCAGTTATCTTGTGAAGTGGACCAG
>ML213601.1:4077-108282 GCA_004379715.1 Crucibulum laeve
AAAAAAAAACTCGATCCACGCTCTCTCCCATGCCTCCCCCTACCTGCTCCATCGCCCGCCCCTTCCTCTACGCATCCCTCTCTGTCCATGGTTTGGCCCAGCTCGTGAGGGTGCTGGAAGGCTGGGCGGGCTGACGGCGGGAGCAGGTCATGCGCTCATTATCCATATGTGACTCTTCTTCGTTGCCCTCTGCCATATCGTTGGGAGAAGAAGCCTCCCGGGAAGTCACGAAATGCCTCATCCTGCACCTCCTCTCGCCGCGCCAACGCTCTACGCATTGAATGTGAGAGTCGAAATCCCGGCAACGAGCGCATCCCTCCTGGGACGCGTATTCCGCCTCTCGTTCCCTTCTCCCTTTATCACATTAGCCCCATCCGCCACCACTATCACCACCACTACTACTACAAACGGCCCCGCCCCGCTCTTGCCGTCCCTCTCCCTGCAAGGGAACCGCAACTCCGTCGGGCTGGACACGCCCGGTTCGCTTCTGCACTCAACGGGCTGAAAATAGGAGGGCTGGGCGCCACGGGAAGTTTTTGTATTAACTTGAAGGGGGCATTAGCTTCCTCTTCCTCTACCGCTTCTAATTCGTTCGGTTGCTTCGCCGGGGTTTCTGTTGATAGAGGGCTTAGGTTCGAAAGAGAATACGAAGGCACTGATGAGGACGCAGAAACCCAGATCCTACCGAGCTCATTGAAGAGGATCGTGCTCTAAACAGGACCCGCACCCACGATAATAGTAGTAGGAAGGGGGGAGCAGAGCGTGGCGCAGATGAAAGACCAGGTGATGGTGGAGAGGATGCGGATGGTGGAGAGGACGAGGAATGGGGTGGAGGTGGTTGTGCTGCCGAGGGAGGGGTGTATTTAGTTTTCAAGAAGTGAAGAGAAAAGGAGGATAGGGGCCCAAGATGGGGGAGAAAGGCATAGAAGTTGAACACTCCACTCGTCAACGATGCGATCTGTCTCGTCATTAACATCGCTGGAATTAGTTGTGTTCGTGCGTCATGGCTGGTGGGCCCGTGCCGATGCCTCCGTCGGGCCCACAGCCAACGGCATCAGTACTCGAACCGCATCGCCTCTTTTGGCATACCTCTTTGCGCCTCTGCTACCAGCCGCTTGCTCTATTTCTGGCGCTATCATGTCCTGGACGCTGTCCCAGCGGGTAGGGCAGCGCGCATATATCTACTTCATTGGACCAGTCGTCGACTCGAGTTAAGATGGAAACAGTTGCTTACCTCGTGTTTGTATATCTGTTGTTGTGTTTCAGCGAATCCTCAGATGATCACACTCAATTGAATTCCGCCGCGTTGTCTCGATGGGTATGAGCACCCCGTCTCGACGCGTATGGGTGACTCGTCAATGCATATGATCAGTCGTGCATCACACTTCAGCGCGGTTGCTGATCGTGTTGATGCGGGTTGTTGGGCTTTATTGGAGCTGATGTTGTGGATTTAGCTGGTTGGTGAGGAAGCTGAGGACGTCCGACATCCGTATACATCAGCTGATTCGACGCTTAACGCCGCATTTTCTACCAGCTTTCATACAATTTATATCACTGAAGTACCTACATGTACAATATCTACTCCACAGATATACTCACTGCATGATATACCACGTGCTTCCATCTTCATATTAAATAAATCTATCGTGATCCTTTATGTCGTATAATCGAATCGAGTAATCTTTGCACTAGAGCCACAACTGACGATTCAATTTTGCTTGATGTACAGCATGCCATCTGAAAAGGAAATAACAAATCTACTCCATCCTCCGTTCATTCATTCGTTCCGCTCTTCATCCCCCTTCCCCTTTCTTTCCTCCCACTCGGGATTAAACGGAGACTAGCGACGATAAGGAGTACAACGGAGGGCGATAGCCAAATAACTACGGCGGCAAATAAGGATCTGAGTTACGGTATCCAATTATTCATCTGTTCCTCTTTGAGGGCGCAGGTTCAAATCCTCCTGGCATCGACTAAAGTTTAGCAGCAACTTTGTTACTGGATATCAATACTGGGAGAGCGCTGATCCAGGGCTGAAGATTATCTTTTTGATTGGTTGTTTCGTTATGAAGTTCTACCCATTTATTTTCATTTACGGAAGTCCACAAATTAAGCGGAAACAGCGACTATAGATAATCATAGTACATTCTAGATACTTTAGCTACATGTATTTCAGGCTTTTCCAGAGATCAGTAGAATATCAATCAAGTTATCTATTCTTCACTGTGCGGACTCGATTTACAATGACATTTATGTAGCACAGGTAGTCATTAAAATTTATGTAATTTGAAGGGTATCGCGAGGGACCTTCGAGCACAGTACACATTTCAACACATATGGTAGGCACAAGTTCCAATCAAGTCCTCGATGAACATGGAAAGTAAGACTAAAAAATCATGGCGGTGGTAAACGAATGTAGATATAGTAACTAATGTTCGTGTGGATAAATTAGACTGCGGATAGCCCTTACTTTTTAACAAGGGTGTTATCTGAGTTGAAGTTAATCTCCAAGATAGCAGGTCCAGCAAGAATCGATTCATCCGAAACAGACGTCGCGTTGGAGCTGACGACGGCGTATACGGTACCCATCAGACCTTCAGGAAGAGTGAATTTCCCGTCTTTAATAGGTGCGAAGATGGTGCTCAAGCCGGTGTAGAACGCAACAGCTGTTCCTGAAGCGCTGGACGAGCCATTGTAAGCAACAGTTCCAGAGGAACCAGCTTTATTTCCAGCGGTAGTGAGGGTAAGAGTAGGGAAAGCCTTAACGGGGAGTGCAGGGTTGGTCGAAGGACAGGAGGTGATGAAAGATGCGGCGAGTGTGAAAACTTGGTTCAAACCCAGAGGCACGTCCAAAGCACCAGACCATGACTCGAGCTTGTTCACGGCACCGGCCACCCAGGACGCGTGGCGTGCCTCAGTGGAAAGGACGACGGCGGCGGCAGTGAGGTACTGCTTGTTCGTGATGAACTGGGCAGCACCTGCATAGGCGGACACACCAACACCTTCGAGGGCCATAGAGAGAGCGGCGAACGTCTTGGGGTCAGTGTAAGGGCTAAAGATGGGATGTTTTAGTACAATTAATATGGACAGATATGGAGAAAATTGACGTACAAATTATAGGTGCAGGGTTTGGTCGCCTTGTCTCCGAGGGCATCGCTGAGGAACTTGACGTGTGCCGCCTCATGAGCAGCGATCTGAACGAACCGACCGCGAGCCCAGCTGGGAAGACCAGCCTTCTTGAAGGCGCCCTCGTCGAATTTTTCGAGAGCTCCTGCGTAGAACGCGTTCTCGAGATGCTCGAGTGTGAGCGCAAAGTTCAGAACCGTAGTATCTGTAACAATTTTTTTTCTTAGCGTATGGAATAAAATAATCAGGAGCAAGTTGAGACTAACCGTCAATAGCATCTGCACGACGCTGAACTGCAGCCTTAGGGAGGGCATTGACTGAGAGGGCAGCAAGAGCGAAAGAAAAGAGTGTAGAGAACTTCATTTTCGGTGTGGAGGTGTTGTGTAATTGGTGTGCGGTGCTAGGGAGAGGAAGAGGTGAACACTTCTGGCGTGTTTGAGCGCTCTCACTCTGCTTTTTAAACTAAAATTTAAGAAATATACGTCGTACGACTTCGGCTCCCAAACCATCGTTGACTTTGAATTTTGAGACTTGCAATCTGAGTTGGGTCTGAATCGAAGAAACAAATCCGGTATGACCGAAAGCGTTAGAAGCAGTGAAGGAGTATGAAGTTCGGCCATCTCGGACGACGCTACAAACAGAGAACAAATACGCCACAAAGTTGGGACCTCTCTGGAAATAGTTGTAGCTGCGGGTCATATGTTAGAACTCATATAAGAAGTGTCCCGGATATTCAGCCTGCATTATTAGAATAAACGGATTTCCGCTTTTAAATGGCCCAACCCATATATCAATTAGTGAACTCTGAATTGGCAAATACTGAGTTTTGCAAATATTCTCCACCGTAACATCGCCGTAACAGCGCAAGCTATAATTGAATTTCGGGATGGATCGATCAATCAAATCCCTGTTCTGTCACAAATGAATCTGTGCGTCATAACGCGAATAGTGTACAAGTCAAAATTCATACCTGAATCATCCCCTCAGCCTTCTCTCCGACAAGCCCGACTCTAACTCTTGGACGACATCATTACAGAAACGCGGAAGAAAAGAAGTATTTACGCTTCTTTGGCGGGAGGAGCTTAATCCATAGCTTAAAGTCACGTAGATTGTCAGCTGAAAAGGAAAGCTCGATGACAGACAGGATAACTGGGATGAAGAGATATCCTGGAAGCATAAAGATTTGCAAGTATACGAAAGTAAATTAAGAGCGAACCTGCCGTCGCACGAGAGGCACGATGCGTCGAAAAATAAACTCAGAACTTCTATGGGAGAAACATACCTATGTTGACTATCACAATAACTCCTTATTCAATCCTGCCACTCCTCCCTTATTTCCTCTCTATCCCTCATCTCCCCCATCTCTGTGGGCGAAAGACGGTGAATACATACGCTCTCCCAACCTATCAATGCATCGTGACCCCCACGTCCCGGGAAATCATGCCAGCCCACAATATCATCCACTACTTCCGTTTTAATGACTTCAGGGAGGTACGGCTTTGGAGCGCTGTGTGGGATAGGATCTGTCGCACCTGGTGGAAGCCACTTCCACTCGACGCTGGTGTCCGGGAAATACTGTAGTGCAGCGATCCAAGCGCCAATCATTAAGTCGTCAGAGGGGTAATGGATGTGGTGTGGGAGGGGTGATGTGGTTGAAATTAGGGAATGCATCAGGGATGAACTAAGACGGAGCGCACAAGTCAGTCGGCTGATGCATGTTTGTTAACACTGTACCTCACCTGATCATATAACCGATTCCACTGGGATATGAATACCATGGTCCCAGAATCACTTTGTCTTCCTGAGACGCGTCCATATTGTCATCGTCAACATTATTAATATAATAGCTATACTGTGCCCCCATCCGACCGATCAGGACGGGGTCAGTTCGTGGATTGATATACTTGTCAGCCAGGTAGCGTGGTAATCGTCTAGCAAGCGCTCCAAAACGACAAAAAGTATCCGAATCCATAGTCATAAAATAATCATACGTGGCGTGCGGTATAGAGCCGCCCTGTATGTCATTTTAGTTAGCAAAAAGTAAAGTCGATTTCAGGAAGTGTAAATACAAATTACGAGTACCCACCCATTTCAGTGCAGCATACCGTTTTTCCGATAACCTCTCATATACGTCTGGGATATCTTTCAAATAGAGGATGTCATCATAAAATTGCATCTCCTTCATCAGCTGTATCTTGGTCTTCAAACCATCAACACCGTCTGGAGCTTGTCCTACAAAGAATCGATATTCTAGCTGTACATCGGAGTGCCGAATGCCAACCAATACGGATTCCCGAAGGGCCTGACGCCGTTCGAAGCCATCTACACGGGTGATTATTGCCAGTCGGAGGGCTAATGGCGATCGTGTTGAGTTGGAATCCAGCCACTCAGGACGAGGATGATGATCGAAGACATAGATATTTTTTCTAGGATGTTCGGTGCTGGGTGTACTTTTGATAGATTTTAGTACGACAGTGAGAAAGAGGATGAGGCAAGTGAGGATGGAGAGTGGTTTAATGAGAGGGAGTGGAATGCCGAGTATCTTCGTCCTCTTGATTGGAAAAGTCAAATGGGGCTCGCTTTCTGCGTCCGTTTCAAGTCTTGAATATTGATTTGGTGGGTACATCCAGACGACGCGGTTCACTGTAAGCGAGGTGGGTCCAAGTCAAGGTGGAATGAGTATTGATAACTCAGAGTCCTCCTCGATTTCACAATGTCAAACAAAGTTTCCCCGAGGTTGTGGTGGATCACTGCACAGCCGTGTGGTGCGGAACTGCGCAGCACTAGAATAACTTCTCGTTAGCTTGGCGATTAAAGATGATATGCTAAGTTTCACATACGTACTGTCAGAGTCAGTCGTAAGTACGACGGTTTCATAGTGCTTCACGATTAGAAGAGAATCTAATCCATATTACCACGGCTAGTGTGCTGATAAAGCAGCAGAAAGATTTCGCCGTGAAAAGAGGTGCTCTTTGTACGTGGCCTTCGATGTCAGCCGGTCATATACATAGTTGGCCGGGTTAACATTGGGTTCTGGTAAAAATAGCAACGACGCGTGGAGTGTTTTCTCCGATATTTCTGTTAGATAGTACTTGAAATTAAACGGAGCGGGATGTGTGATCTAAGCTTCTTGAGATACCAGGCTCAGCGTGATTAAGAATACTGCAAGTCTATGTTCCCGTCAAAACAGCGCCCTTTAAGATCCAAATAGTACGGATTTAAGTGGTTAGTTCCCTTACGAGCGAGAGCCCAAAGGAAGAAGCTTGAGGTTATTGAATCAGGAGTTGATGATCTAGGGCATTCACATTGGTTTTAAAGAACTCCATAAAAAGGCTAATCTTCTTTGAGAATGCGCTTTGTCGTTTTATCTTTGCAGGCAAGTTGATAGTAAGATGCAAATTAGCAAGCGTTAACAGCTGAAAAATATATTTACCTATGGCACAATCAGTTAAATTCCGCTGGTTGTTAGAGTGAAGTGCAGTAAAACCTGCGTACGGTTGAGGTAGAAACTGAGAGCAAGTCACAAATTGAGTCAGGGCCTGGTCGTCCCATTGCTTCTGAATCAAGCGCCGATGCAACGCCAACGGCAAAGGCCGGCGGCGAGCACAGACACGTCTTTGTCGTTAAACACAGTTGAACACGGTGTCGGCCAGTGGTCTCGTATCCCTTCAACTTCAATATCCTGGCTCGCTGTCTAGTACGGCATGCGCGCCACCATATACCTCTTGTTGCGTTTAGTGTCCCCTACACCCCCCCGGTGTCTAGCGATCAAGGTACCCTAAAAGCTGTCCTCGACGGTCACACCACCCCTCTGCAGGCAAGACAGTCCGGAATGACAAGCCCACACAAAGCACCAAATTTACTGCTTAGGAGAAAGGCAGGCTGATGCGACAAGTGCAAATGTCACCGGCATTTTGCAAGTTCATTTTGACGTTCACGAACGCTCTGGGTTATGGAAGCCCCAAGCAGCTCGCAGCACGGAGAGCTTTCGTCCTGTATAGGCATATATGCGCTATATAGCCTGACGAGGACAAAGCCTCCTTTATTTCCTCTCTATCCCTCATCTCTCCCATCTCTGTGGGCGAAAGACAGTGAATACGTACGCTTTTCCAACCTATCAACGTAGTTGCGACCCCCAGGTTCTGCGAAATCGGGTCATCCCACAATATCGTCCGTCACTCCTGTTTAATAACTTCAGGGATGTACGCCTTCGAGACGCTGTGTGGGATAGAATCTCATTGAAGCCGAAACCACTTCAAAAGTGCGTTGGAGACGTCCAGAGCGTATTGCAATGCTCGTGGTCGTGGTCAGATTGCTCTCTATTGTCTACGACAGTTGTCACATGTGACAGACTGGACACCTCACTCCAACATATGATGTATTATTTCACGTTTTACAACTTAAATAGACTATGAAACCAGACTCAACAGAAGTTATCCCGAAGCCAGTATTACGACACCGGGAAGGATGAAACGCCACGACTGCCTTATTGAATTTAGAATTCGATGATAGTACGCTTACCTGTATCATTATTTCGATTTGAACTTCATAAGAAGACCTTACTTTATGGTCGTACGGCACTGGGGACTCTGAATTTTGCAATGTTTCTCAGTTTCCATCATTGAAAACATGAGTACTGCTATGCTATTTTTTAGCCATTGGATCTCGTACCTTTCTCTGTTAAATCCTCATCCGCACCCCCCTCTGCGGAGATAACCGACAGGCTAGGAAGCTAAACTCATCGTCCTCCATAACTTTAGCACTGATTATCAGCTTCGCATATTAGCAAAATTAATTCATATTGTTATACAAAATACTGTTAAAGCCCATGCAATACTAATAGTAATAATTTACACAACAGATCCTTTAGTAAAAGAATCACCGCTCGAATGCTCCTCGAAAGGATATCCCGAATCCTTGTCAACAATGCGTGTGATGTTGACCGCAAGAGGCTGCATCACAAACGAATTGCGGTTTTCACTACCAGAACGGTCTGCGCGAAAGGTTATCATTCCCACAGATGGGTGATGTGTAGACAATTCTTGGGGGGCTTTCTGAGCCCAACCGAGTCCGACGCGAACGTTGATGGACATGAAGGCAATGCCCGATATGGCTGACCATGCATCAATGGCAATGAATTGGAGGTTGGATTCGGACAGGTAACATGCGAAGAAGAATATCGTCCATGATCTAGAATGAAAATTTTAGGAGAAGCTCTACAGGGATCAGGATGTGAGCCCCTTACGTGTAGATGACAGAGCTCTCTACAACAATGCCGAGCACAGACTGCAAGAAATAATCAGTTATTTGTGTTACTAGGGAAAGGAAAAAAAGCAAGAGACGTTAAAATTGGGTCCTCCGAATTTTTTGGATGAAGCGTTGATGCTCCAGACACGATATGCAATCATTACTACAGTAATTTGAAGTGGTTAGATGTTGATTTGGATAACGCTATGTAGTATTACTCACTTGTGCTGTATACGTTGGTACTGAGATAAAATAATAAGCAGCTAGAACCTATGATTCTATGCTAATTAACGCACCATAGTGTAAAAGCATAATCGCTCATGATCCAAACGGATATAACAGGAAAGACGTTCTCCCCCGGTTTGAATTGAGTAAGTTGATACGTGACGCCCACACCACAAGCTACATATTGTTAGCTGTTAAGCTTAGAATAACCTAGCAGAAATTATTACCTGTAAGGCCCATGAGAGTGCATATTGGGAAGATTATAACAAGTCTATTATAGCCCCACACAATCCAGAGTCGGTATATCTGAAAAGAAATTAGAATCCGTGGTAGTAATGTAAAGAAAAGCGAGCCTCACAATCATCGCATCTCCAATTATCAACGATGCCATTAGGACGCCGGTTTTAACAACTCCTGATGTCTGAGTCGGGTCGTCGTAGAACTCAAAGGGAGTTGTACCTCCATTAAAAGTTACAAAGGCTTGGAAAAGGCGAAGGAAAGTACATATCCAATGCTATGTAAATGTTCAGGGTCAGGATTACTGACGTTCAGGAGTGAAGACTATCTTACCGAAGTGATGGTGACAAAGATTAAGATAGATCCAAAAACCAAAGGTGTCAGGAAAACCGAACCTCCAGCATTCGTTGTCTTTTGACGTACGGCCAAGAGATACAAAGATGTAACGAAAAGAATAAAGAACATGCCATAGAGAAAGCTCTCTATGCAAACAGTAGCAAGGTTGACAGAGACGAGAAGGATTTCAGCAACCATGGCTACACCTTGGCACGTTAACCTGAGCAAAGCACTAGACAGGGACAGAACGTTAACTTTACACAATTTTGCGCGGCTGCTGGCTTGATACACTATCTATACTTTTGGGAAGTAGTCATGACATGAGAGGAATCGCCCTGTGAAAGCTCTACTTATCAATGTCGAAATGTGAGGAGCATCTTGAGGTATCTACGCTTCTTAGAAGGCTCTATCCCATAGTAAGTAATTAGTACCCATTGCGTTGATGTTGTGAGAGCAGATCAGCTCAGCTGATGATCTAGTCTTTGATAATGATGAGTGACGAATGCGATTATGACAGCCGTGGGACATGGTAAGCAGAGGGTCCCATTGCTTCAAGCGCCGATGCAATACCAACGGCAAAGGCCGGCGGTGAGCACAGCCGCGTCGTCGTTGAACACGATATCGGCTGGTGGTCTCCTCGTATCCCTTCGACTTCAAAATGCTTACTCGCTGTCTGGTACGGCATGTGCACCACCATAGATCTCTTGTTTCCTCTAGTGCCTCTTAAGCTGCTCGTTGCCTAGCGACTAAAGCACCCAAGAAGCTGTCCTCGACGGCCACACCATCGAGTCTAGCCAGTGCCCATTCCATGGGCAAGACTGTTCAGAAAGACAAGCCCACACCAAGCACCAAATATGTTGCTCAGGAGAAGAGTTGGTTGACGTGACAAGTGCAAACGTTACCAGCAGTTCCGCAAGTTCATTTTGACATTCACGAACGCGCTGGGTTATGGATGTCCTAAGCAGCTGGCAGTACCGGGAGCTTTCGTCTTGTATAGGCATATATGCGCTATAAAGCCTGACGAGGATAAAGTCTTTTGGCAAAAAGGTACGTATTATGTTCGCGTATGACTTCAGATGTCGAGTTATCAGTCAGAAACTACTGCCCATTGTCGCGGTGCTTTGCTGAACAGTTCTTGCTATTTCCTGGATGTAATCTATCACTGCCCAATATTTTTCACCCCGTAGCGTGTTCTATGACTATTTAGTGTATGCGAAGGCACGGTCATGACAGAAGTTTTCTTCATCTACCCGTCCGGATTACCTTTTCCACACACTGTACTAACTCTCTCCTCTATAGACTGCTCCCTGCCTCTCACTTTCCAATCCCGGTTTACAATCACCAACCTCCACATCTGGCTGCTCACAGTCCACCTACGGGCACTCCCCAATCCATTAGGGATGCACCACACCCAAACCCTCATCGACCATTTCTTCATCAACATTAACGACCGGATACGGGCAGTCCTACGCCCCCCCACCGAGCCCACCAAGCCGTATGCCTTTCACGCCGACTTCTACCTGAACCCGAACGCGCCCAAAGAGGGTGAATTGGACGAGCACGGCAAGCAGCAGAAGCGGCCACTTCTCGGCGTCCGCACACAAGATATGCTGGTGACGCGCCAGATGAAGATCTTCAAAAAGCAGTGGGCCGGTATGGGGATGTCCTTGCATCTGGGCTTGGTGACGAGCGATATGGAGCTCGCAGGCGTGGTGTGGAGGAACATGCTCGGTGCTAGGGGTATGCAGGATATTGCGTAACCCGACCCAGCATCTGAGTCTACGACGTACCGACAAGTGGTGAATCGCGTCGGAGGTTAGGCGACGAAGGTCTCCAAGGTCAATGTGGAGCAGGAGGAGACGGAGTACGACGGGTCGGGCGTGCATGGCTTCTCACCCGAGGAGGCTGATAGGTACGTCGCGTACCCTGAGCTTATGTTCGATGTTGTGGGGTATATCCGCAGAGAGCTCGTCAGGTTGCAAAGTGTGGGTGATGCAGAGATTATGGAAGGAGATTGGGAGGAGTTGAGGTTTGGGACGGTGATGTCGGTCAAGATTCCAGCTAGTGAGGAGCTGTGATAATTGGCTATAGCTATGGGTTGGGAGATGTTTGTAATAATGTATGAAGATCGTTCTAATGTGAGCTATCCAAAGCGTAGTTGTCTCATATGCACCAAAGGTTTCTTATGGAGCTCTTGTATGGTTCGCTGTCTAATTGCATGTAGAGACAGTTTACCATATCGAACACGCTGCTCATTTGCACTGCGGCAATTTGGTAACTAAAAGCGTAGACGTCGTTCTCATATATACTGCCGTAGTAAGGGATACATTCCAATGGTTAATTAGGATGGTATACAGTAACATATGGGGTATCTAAGCTTCATCATATCCGTACACGATCACGCCTCCTTAACACGAACAGCCTCCTCTGTATGTTCCCAAAGCTTCTTCCGCGCCTCCTCACTTCCAAAGTACACTGACAATCCCACATCCTGGCCCTTCGAACCGATGCGCCAGGCACCCGGAATGCTTGTACTTCCTTTCGCGCCTGCTTTGGCGGTATTCCACACACCGTACCACATCGACTCCGCACATTCCGCTGGAGAGCGGGTGAGGGGATAGGCAAATACGCCCAACACTGATGAGGCTACGCGAATGAAGAGAGTGGGTGACGAAGACAGTAGGTGGGTGCGGACTGCGCCTGGCGCGGAGTGAATGAAAGTTAGTTTGGGGTGGAGAGCAGCAAACGACTGCAAGGTGTGGTTTCAGCGATGTATTCACGACTTAGAGGGAAAATGACGAACCTCGACCATAAGATCATTGTATGTCGAAGCTTGCAAGCCTGCCTGGGCGAGTGAGAACCCTTTCTTGAGGCCAAGGTCGTTCAAGTCAACCGGCCCTGTGATACCTGCAGCCAATACCGACAGGACCTTCACGTCCTCTCCTTCGTCTTTTGCGCGTTCCAACGCAGGAATTAAGTCCCTGGTGAACTTCCACCGTGCATAATAATGTACCGCGAGCTTTTTGTCGATCCCTTCCTCTGTCTCGTCGCGCCCAGACATAGTCATGATCCCAGGTGACATCACCAGGTAGTTGACCTTTGGTACGCGGGCAAGCAGGTCCTTCGTCGCCTTTTCGACGTTCCGCATCAGCGTGAGGTCACACTGCACGAACTCGTGCGGAGCGCCAGGGATTTTGGATGGGGGGAGCTTGGATAGGATAGCCTCTGCAGAGGCACGGTTTCGGCCTATGATGATAATTCGTCCGTTCCCTTTGGTGTAATTCCCGAATGCCTCAGCCATGGCTTGTCCGATACCTGACGTACCCCCAACAAATATGGCGGTGGGTGGGTAGGATGGTGAATACGCAGCGTTAGCAGCGCGAACAACTGATAGAGACGGCATTTGGCTGGAAGAGCGACGGAAGAAAAGGGCGATGGAAGCAGCTAGGATAGAGACTAAGACGAAGTGTGTGAGGCTAAAAGATTGCATGAGATGGACGACATCCATAGAAGATGGTGGCTTTTGTAGACGTCGCTGAACACCCTGAGCTCACTACTCGCCGGGAGGACGCGTGAAGACGCGTGAGCCGCTTGAGTTAAGCGCCGTACGTAGCTTGGCCGAAAGCCGCGTCATTTTTCCCCGCGTATCACCTTGATCGGACCCAGATCAGACTGGTCCCGGGACAGCACAGGACGCGATGCCGTTCGTCGTCGTGGATGATGGCCGCATCAAGTAACATAGTCATTTTTCCAACATTGGGCTGAAGTCGTTGGCCATACCAGAGAGAAATCGAAGGCATTACAGAGATCTACTGTATTGGTTCAGACAACAATCCTGAGAGCCACAACTGACGGGCCGTTCTGCGCGAGTACTTATGTATCGCTGTAAAGCCTAGTTAAAGTGGGTAGTGGAATAAAAGTAACCCAATAACAGGAGCAGTAATAGAACGATTCGTCAGTTAAGTATTCTCCCATTCCGTGAAATATTTTCGTGTATAGGCATGAATAGAACCTCGTTTCATGAGTAAGAACGGTATGTCATACTGCTGTCGCAACGAGCGCTCACCGGTGCACGCCTGCGTGACGCCAACTGCCTCTTGAAATATCGGATTTGGGTGACCGCCACGACTACTTTCGCTAAGGCAAATCATATATATCTATGATATCTAAGTTTTGACTGGGGTGTTTTCAACAGTTGCAACAATCCCTGTTTTAGCCCAGCTCGCCATGCTAAGAAACTTGTATTTTCGCAAAAATCCCAGTTAGAATGTGGGTTCTGACGAACCAAGGAGGTTCTTCTCTCAGTTATTCACAAGTGGACCTAAAAATCTGATATATCAACAGAGACAGCGCTCAGCACTCAGAGTCAAAGAACTTTAAATTTAACAGAACCACAGTGCTTGCTTGACAGGACAAAGATAAGAAACACCGGATTTAGTGATTTTCGGAATCTGTTTAATTGTGATTCTGCTAGTAGCCCATCTTAAGAACTATTTATTTTTTGGACTCGTCTGGTGGGGAGGCTTTCTTATCGTTTCACCCTGTCTTATCAAAGTTTATCCGCCCTTACAAGAATGAGCCCACTGCTTTTAGTGAATTTAATGCCGAAGTGGCTTAATCAATCTTGAGAATTAAGAAACAGCGTTGTAAATGCGCAATGTATTCCTAGTTTACTACATATTTAAATACATAATTTAAGCGCTATTGATTACTTTGAAACAGGTCGGCAGCGTAAAATACATGCTTGCGGCATAGGCAGGCATAGCTTTAATTATGAATTAGGAAGCTGGAATGAATTATTTGAATTCTGATCTCGTATTCTAGCATTTGAAACAGCTGCTACCGTTGCAACTCAAGCAACTTCACCCTGTAAATATAATATGCGTGGGTGCAGGAAGCTGTGTTTTTAAATGAGAAACAAAGAAACAGCCTGAGCTGACGCCGCAGATATCAATCCCTCGACATCACCAACTAGGCGCATGCTAACAATAGGCCATCTTAGACACTCATTCTTTTGGTATTAGTTTATTCGGCGTAATCATGGAAAAACCATCAGATTGTTGCCATAATCATACGTTGGGCGGCGGAACAGCTAGCGCTTGCTATAGGGACAAGAAATGTTAGATATTTACGAGACTCTTACCATTGAAAATTTGTATAAGACTCCTGCACACAAGCCTTGGGTGATTCAACAGCTTCCAGTTACCCTATTCCTCCCCTCCTAAATCAAGTACTTAGGTTCCGCATAATGGTCGGATACCCAACTTTCTTTACCGTGCTTGGTTCTTCTCTTCTCGTAATTTCTCTACAAAGTACGTCTAAACAACTAAATATGTTAGGCAGTCCTCGCATGTTGATAGCAGTGAACCTTTATGTTCTACAGTGGTAGCTGCGAGGCCCCCGTCTCTGAATTTTCTTCATATCGTTGGCCGGTCAACAGAAGTTAATGGTGTTCAGATTCCGGACGCGTGCAAATCCCAGTGCAGCGCGGCCATCAATGTTACTGTGGTATGTTTGTATGCTGTCAATTTTGCAACAATCTTGACAAGTTCATTTAGACTTGTAGCCCCACAGACTTAAGCTGCTTTTGCACAGACAATGACGTGAATGGTGTGGTCGCCTGCTATAACTGTGCAGTCTCCGTCGGAGACAGTGATGCTGTGTCCACAGACACCGCACAGAACCTCGTTAACCGTACGTTACATCACACTACATATTTGATGCCCATGTTCACGAATGATTTTTGTATTAGAATTGGTCTCCAGTTGTAAAGATAATGGAACCCCTGTAAATTCTGTCACTGTAAAAGGCGCCAACGTAAATGGCACCAACGTAACAGATACCAATGGAAAAGGCACCAATGTAACAGACACCAATGGAAATGGTACCAACGGAACAGACACCAATGGAACAGACACCAACGAAAAAGATGCCAAACCAAATGGAGGGGAGAGAATAATTGTGGCAGGCATCTCTGGAGTGATCTTCGCACTTATTGGGGGAGGCACTTTACTGTTGTAGACCTAGTGCTTTTCTTCTCTAGATTTGTATTCATGGTACCTTGATGGTACTATAATAAATCATCACACTCTTTATATGTAGTTTGTCAGTGGTTATTTGTGATATTCTGGGGAAGCCTTTGATGTAGGAGGATGTTATTTCATTTTTTTTACTTCTTTGAGCTGTCCAAGGATTCAAGGGCAAACATCAAATTAAATTTAAATACAGATTATCACATGCTGTAAAGTGCTTGGCATTCATAATTCCATTTCTTTACAGTTTATGATGCTTTAAATTTATCCAATGAATCTTCTCATCGCTCAAGGACAAACACAATAAAGAATATAGGAGAATAAATTTATTAAACCTTTCTATTTCAATGCCAGTAATATATGTCATTCAGTATTAATCTCTATTATTGCTATAAAAGTATTATTTAATGCCTTAAAATTCTTGCATTTTCATATTTACAATAAACATCTTACACATGGTAACAGAATTTGTATCATTCGTCATATCTGACAGCTTCTGTAAGTTCTAATGTCCATGCTCTTGGTATATACCAACATCAGTGCCAATGCCACTGCTCTGATGCTTCGCAAAAAAACATGCTATGTAATGCTGCGGTGTATAAAGCATTCGTTATCAATGTATTAAACACAGTTCGGCCCCCTCTTCTCCCTCTTGGTTACATTTATTGTGTGACTATAGTTGGTTTCGAGGGTCAGACAGTCATGCATTTCTCCACTTTCTTATGGGTCATTTCTAATTTCCTGTTCGTTTCTACACTGCCATGTAAATGAATGCTGCGCTCAGGTGTTTAATATATTTTTAACACTTTATTCTTGTGAATTGTCCTCTCAAGCCCCTCGTCATACTCTTCTTTTTATCACTCTTTAGTCTCATGGCATTGATTCAGCAATTGTTTGCGTGCGGTTCCACGCCAGTGTAACACATTTATCTAAGCAACTCAAGTATGTGTCATGAACTTGTCATACAGCATCCAGAATTTTGGAGTTCCGCGCAATTATGCTCAGGGCAGTAAACAAATGATATATATAGCATACAGATATAAGTTTTGCAAGCGGCGGCCGTGGCACCGATGGCTATCCATTTTAAGGCAGCCCGCCAGTGGCATCAAAGCTCAGAGCTTCAGTTGTCTTGGTTTGTATCCAAAAAGCTACACTGGAGTCGAGAAGTCTACAGGCTGTTGAGTGGTCACTTACGCCTACTTCATCCACCTATATCCTTCTGCTGTTCTGCACTGGAAAATGGCTGCTCTCAGGCCCTCTGGCGCGGATATATCTAAACTTGTAGCTCTACTTTCCACACGTTGTGGATCACTGCTGAACATAGTACCGAAGGCTACAAAAGAGGATAAGCTCTATAACATACTGACGACTATTTCCATCATTCTAGATAGTTTAGCCACTTTTATATAAGGCCTTTCCAATGGTCGTGTCAATGCCTCAAGGATGTACACGCTGCTTTTAATGAATTTGAATAGCTCTTCGCGTATTTATAACATACTGTACTCACCCATATCTAAAACAGATGCTACCGCCACAATCCAATTTCACAGTCCATACGTTAGGAATTTTTCAAGGCTGTCAAGATGTGGGTGTAGGAAGTTATGTCTTTCATGATATGCATATGAACAGCCCAAGCGACGCAGCAGATACCAATCCCTCAACAACGCCATCTGGGCGTGTGTTAAAAATAGCTCATTTTGGGCACTCATTCTCTTGGCATTACTGTATTCGGCGTAAATCATTGATAAACCATTGTCACTACGATCATACTTCGGGCGGTGGGACCACTGGGTCGGGATGAGAAATGTTAGATAAGAAATGTTAAATACTTAAGACATTTTTACCCTCGAAATTTTGTATAAGACCCCTGCAGCATGTACACCGAAGAAAGATATTCGTTCCGATGATCGATTAGGATGGTATACAGTAACATAACGGGTATCCAGCGTCCCTCATATCTGTGCATAGTCACGCCTCCTTAACTCGGACAGCCTCCTCTGTATGCTCCCAAAGCTTCTTCCGCGCCTCCTCACTTCCAAAGTACCGCGTCAACCCTACATCCTGGCCTTTCTCGCCGATGCGCCATGCACCCGGAATGCTTGTGCTTCCCTTCGCGTCCGGCGACTCGCTCCGTGATTTGGCGGTATTCCATACGCCATACCACATCCACTCTGCACAGACCGCTGGGGATCGGCTGAATGGGTAGGTGAGACCGAGGAGCAGTGATGACGTCGCGCGGAGGAGGGGGCTGGGTGATGTGGCCATGAGAGTGGTGCGGACTATGCCTGGTGCGGAGTGGATGAAGGTGAGTTTGGGGTAGAGGGCGGCGAACGACTGCAAGGCATGGTTTCAGCAATATATTCGCAACTTGGGAGAAAGTTTACGAACCTCAATCATAAGATCGTTGTATGTCGGAGCTTGTAAACCCGCCTGAGTGAGTGTGAACCCTTTCTTGAGGCCAAGGTCATTCAAGTCAATCGGACCTGTGATACCTGCAGCCAGCACCGATAGGACTTTCGCATCCTCTCCCTCATCTTTTGCACGTTCCAACGCAGGAATCAAGTCCCTGGTGAACTTCCACCGTGCATAATAATGCACCGCGAACTTTTTGTCGATCCCTTCCTCTGTCTCGTCGCGCCCAGACATAGTCATGATCCCAGGTGACATCACCAGGTAATTGACCTTTGGTACGCGAGCAAGCAGGTCCTTCGTCGCCTTTTCGACGTTCCGCATCAGCGTGAGGTCGCACTGCACGAACTCGTGCGGAGCGCCAGGAATTTTCGATGGGGGGAGCTTTGATAGGATGGACTCTGCAGATGCACGGTTTCGGCCTACGATAATGATTCGTCCGTTGCCTTGGGTGTAATTCCCGAATGTTTCAGCCATGGCTTGTCCGATACCTGACGTACCCCCAACAAATATGGCGGTGGGTGGGTAGGATGGTGAAAACGCAGCGTTAGCAGCGCGAACGACTGATAGAGACGGCATTTGGCTGGAAGATCGACGGAAGAGGGCGATGGAAGCAGCTAGGATAGAGACTAAGACGAAGTGTGTGAGGCTGAAAGATGGCATGAGATGGACGACATCCATAGAAGGTGGTGACTTTTGTAGACGTCGCCAAACACCCTAAGCTCACTACTCGCCGGGAGGACGCGTGCCAGGCCGATTTAGTAAGCGCCGCGTATCACCTGTCTCGGGACAGCCCAGGGCCCGATGCCGTTCGTCGTCGTGGACGATGGCCGCATTAAGTAACAGGGTGATTTCTCCAATACTGGGCTGAAGTCGTTGGCCATGCCGGAGAGTATTCGAGAGATGCGATGACGCGCGCTTCCCACCTCCAAGTAAAGCAAAGACACAAGCTCTGACAGCGCTCAGGGCTCGGAATTAACTCGGAGTCAAAGATCTGAATTTTAAATTTAACGGAATCACAGTACTTGCTCGACAGGACGCAGGCGAATGAATACCGGATCGAGTGATTTTCGGAGTCGGTTTAATTGTCAACCTGTTAGTAACCCATCTCGAGAATTATTTATTCTTTGTGCCCGTATCATGGGGAGGCTTTCTTCTCGTTTTACACTTTTCTTATTAAAGTTTATCGGTGCTTCAAGGATGAACACGTTGTTTTAAATAAATGATTTGAACAACTCGTTGGATATTTATAATGCATTGTACTTGGTAATAACTAAAACAGATGCTACCATTGCGATACAAGCAATTTCACACTTTACATAAATATTCAGCTAGATGAGGTTCAAGTTGAAGAAGAAACGTGATGCCTTTTGCATAATAAGCGCACACACCGGCTACTAAGGTCCATTCCCGAGCTTCAAGCTGAAATATGATCCAGTACGGCAGCGAAGAGACCGAAAGGCGACATCATATTCAACTTACTCGCCACACAATCCCCAGAAAAATGTGCTTTCACGCACAAACTTGGATATATTCTCGCAAGGTCCTGCCACCTTATCACCAAGTGCCGGGAACATCACACGTGTGCCTTCTCCTTTGATAAGGATAACTAAGCGTAGGATCGTCGACCACAAACGACCGCCATCTGTCGTCAAGCTTGATAATGCCTGAAACCTCCTGGCGTGAAATTGTTGCTGAGAAGAGGCTCAGACAACAGGCAACAATTCCTAAGGACTGGGTTTTACTGAACCTGCCACCGAAAGAGCAACTTGATGTCAGCAACGTTCCAGAAACATGCGGTTTACTTTCGACGAAGGAGATTGAGATAACAAACTCTCCTGTAGAGGTTCTGTTGGGGAATATGGCAAATAGTGTATGGTCTTCTGTGGAGGTTACCACGGCATTCTCCAAGCGAGCCATTATTGCCCACCAATTGGTAAGTGTACGACGATATATGAAAAGCAAACGTGATGCTCATCGGACTTAGACCAATTGTCTTACTGAAATATTCATCGAAAGAGGACGCAAACGTGCCGAAGAGTTGGATGAACATCTCAAAAAGACTGGAAATGTTGTAGGACCGCTTCACGGTAAGAGTGTCTGTTATACAAATACATTGCTACCTAATAATCGACAATATAAAGGCTTACCCATGTCACTGAAGGATCAAATAAATATCAAAGACATCGAATCTACGATGGGTAAGTAAGAAGTCATCATTTCGTTCGATGCTCAGCTCCTTTCGCGACCAGGTTATGTTTCATGGATCGGATTATATGCGAAGAAGAACTCGGTCTTGGCGGATATCTTGGAGTCCCTAGGTGCTGTATTATATGTGAAGACTAATATACCTCAGACTTTGATGGTATGTGATCAACCATTATACTTTATAAACACTCTCAATAGGAATCCTTTAGTGGCCAGAGACGTTTAACCATGTCTTTGGAAGGACGAGTAATCCTTTCAACCGTTCACTTACTTCGGGAGGGTCCTCTGGAGGAGAAGGAGCTTTAATTGGTACCTTTTCTCAATCCTAAATTTCTAATGTTGTTTTGATGATGACACTTGTGCTACAGCACTCAAAGGAAGTCCGCTCGGTAAGTATTTTTAATTACTGACTGGATTACAATGATTTAAAGGCTGATTCAATGACATAGGTGTTGGTTCTGACATTGGAGGGTAAGTGGGGATACAAAATATCTCCAAATTGACTAAAGAATCCACTTTTAAGCTCGGTGCGCATCCCGGGAGCCTTCAATGGCGTATACGGTCTTCGCCCTTCATATGGCAGAATTCCTTACGCAGGCTGCGTGAATTCTCTAGAAGGGCAGGATTCTATTCTTTCTGTTCTCGGCCCGCTTTCAAATAGCATTGGTGGGATCAAAAGCTTCGTCAAAGGTGTTGTGAGCCAACAACCTTGGTTAAAGGATCCACTTGCAGTTCGTAAACGATGGAGTGAGGAAGAGTACCAGCTCATCGAGCATGGAAGTGGTGAACAGCTCTGCTTTGGTATCTTGTGGGATGATGAGGTTATTAAGCCACATCCTCCTATTTTCCGTGCCCTTCAGGAGACGAAGAAGGCTCTCATCGAAGCTGGTCATAAGGGTAAGAAAGCCTGAAGTTTTCTATTGGATTATTGATCAATGTCTTGTAGTGATCGACTGGAAGCCATTGAAGCACGGCGAGATCTACACTGTAGCTGTGAGTCGCATTGTCGTACTATCCAAGCTGAGCATTCATAAACATATAATATTCATTAGCGAGACATTTGGGGCGCCGGTGCTACTGAAGATTATAACGTGACGTCTGCGCCGACCGGAGAACCAGTGATTATGAGCATGAGCCCTGAAGCCGAAAAAATTGTAGCGAATGCCGATACGCCCTCCTTCCGCCGTCCCCCTGATGGAATATCAGCATACGAGCTCTGGCAGGTGCAGAAGAAGAAGCGTGACTTGCGCCAGGAATATGTGGATTATTGGCAGGCAAGTGTCGAATTAACTGGGACCGGAAGACCTGTCGACGCAGTTATCTCCCCTTCCGCCCCGTTTGTCGCCCCACCTCATGGATTGAACACGTGCGTCTGCGTATGCCTCTATTAATTGCGAAATTAATTATATGGTGGTGAAGATATGCAAACTATACCATGATTTGGAATGTATTGGACTATCCTGCTCTAGTGATACCCGTTTCCAAGGTTGACCAAACTCTCGATACGAAGCAATCTGCGCACACATTTTATGGCACCGAGGATCAGGCCAACTATGATCTTTGTATGCCATCGATTATTATTCTGACTGATATGTATTCGCTGACTATTCATTCAAGACGAGCCGGAAACATTCAAGAATGCACCGATTTCTATTCAAGTCGTAGCTCGCACGTTAGAAGAGGAAGCTGTGATTGCCATGTCTGAGATTGTCGACAAAGCACTGAAGGAACGAGAATATGCCTCCAGACTTTGAAGTACTCACTATATGGTACCAGTGTTGTTTGCGTGCATGATTGCATTATTTTTATGATATCTATCCTACGTACTACCGCTGATCTCCTCCTGCTAACTTTTTGTATGTTGTTTAAGACTTGAGCATAATTACAAAGCGAACTATAAATCTTGTTTTAGCGTTTTTTGGAATGGTGAAGTCCACTAGTGGACTTTAATCACCTAATCAGATTCCTCATAACAAGCGTTAGTCAATTTATTGCGAAAGAAGATCTTTATTTCAGTCAACAGTATGTTCAATATGTTTATACTCACAAATAAGTGGCTTTTCAACACTGTTACATTATTTTGGAAGCCTTTACCTAAATATATTGTAAATTCAAAAACCAGCCCAAGTGAGGACATTGCCAAGTGGATTGGGACAAGATGGACCCAAGTTGGTATTAGACACTCAATATCCTTAAAAATATTTGTTGACCAACTTAGAAATTAAAACACAACCCTAGAATTGCTTAATATTATATAAGGTGTATTATGTATTCTGAAGATCCAAATACCTTTCCAGATGGACAAGTGGGTACATATATTAATGAACTAGCTTGTTCATTGGAAGTAAGTAGGTGTGAACTATCCAAAGAATGCAAACTTAACCATACATACTCTCAGATAGCATTATTTGAAGCACTCTATAACAAAGAAGAATAAGTATAAGGACCATGGAAAAAGAAGAAAAGACAAAGACTTGTCCTACCATGCTTGTAATCACCCACTACCCCAAGTAAGGTAGTGTTCAGTATTTTGTAGTTTCATGTAAGTAGGGGAAGTGCAGTAATCAAACGGTATGCACAGTTATAATTTTGGCAAGCGGCGGGAGGCTCCCATGGCTGTCTGCTTCAAGGCCACCGGCCAATGTTCTCGATGGTCAATTACCTTATCCAAAATATTTATCCCGAAATCGCGAAATTTACTGTTTAGTAGTTACCTCTGCCACAGTCCACTTCGTCCTCCCATATCCTTCCGATATTGTGCACTGGAGAATGTCCACACCAAGGCCATTAGTGGCAGATATTTATAAACTCATAACTATATCCATGCGTTATTAATCAATCCGAAACGGTAACCAAAGCTGAAAAAGAGGATAAGTTCTATGGCGCGCTGACCTCCATTTCCAAAAGGACGCCATGGTAAAATTTCCAGGAAGACAAGTTCAGTAGGGATGCAGATAATTAATTTTTTTCCTACGCATTGAAAGGCTGCCGTATCTCGACAGCCTCACTGGATCAGACGTAAGTGACAGAACAACAATATCTTCGTTGCAAGTAGTAAGGATGGAGCAACGAAGGAGAGGGGAAATAAATCTTATATAGTGAAGAAAAAGCATAAGTGATCGAGACTAAGTACGAATAAGGAAAAGAGAGGGCGGGAGTGATCGAAGGTGCGACGTTTGTCGGGCGTTCGTAAATGAGTGTCATCCGTGGTGAGTCTGGTCGGAGGCGCCAGGCTTACACGCATCGGATGTGGTGGAATGAATACATTTTGCATGTACTTTAATAATTGAACTAGTCATTACTGTGCATACTTCTCGACCTCGTAAGGATAAAGTTAGATACCACTTAGTACTAAGCGCTAAATTTAAGATAATATTTATATGCCAGACGAAGACAAACGAATACTATATCTAATGATTTTCGGAATCAGTTAAATGATCGACAACGCATCTCGAGAACTATTTATTCTTTGGAATCGTGGCTTTCTTGTCGTTTCAAACTGTTCCGACCAAAGAGAGTCTGTCCTCAAGAATGAAAACGCTATGAACGAGTTTGAATAGCTCTTTGCATATTTAGTATAACGTACCTTCAAGCTGCCCACCATAATCAAAATAGGTGTTACCATGGCAACCCAAGCATTTTCACGGTTCTCGCATTAGGAAGATTTCGAGGTTGCCAACCCATTAATGTAGGAGGATTTGTTTTTGATGAGATGCGAAACAACAGCCCGAGCAATGCCGCCGAAATCAATCCCTCGACATCGCCATCTCAGTGCGAGCTAAAAATAGCCCATCTTGGACACTCATTCTCTTGGCATCGCTTTATTCAACGTACATCATTAATATATCATCAGATTGTCACGACAATCATACGTTGGGCGGCAGACAACCCGGTAGGGACGAGAAATGTTAGATATTTACCCGATTCATACCTTTGAAAAACTGCATAAGACCCCTGTAGACAGGGCTTGAGCGATTCAATACCTTTCAGTCAACCCCCATTACTCCCTGCCTGAATCAAGTACCTAGGTTCCGCAAAATGGTCGGATACACAACATTCTTTACCGCGCTTACTGCTTCTCTTCTTGTAGTCTCTCCACAAAGTAGGTCTAACCAGCCAAATTTGTTAGGCTTTCCTCATGTACTGATAGCAGTGTGTAGTGGTAGCGGCGAGCCCTTCGCCTCTGAATGCTCTCCTTGCTGTTCGCCAATCAACAGGGATCAGTCCTTCTGATGTTCCAGACAAGTGTAAATCCCAGTGCAGCGCGATCATTGATACCACCCAGGTATTTTATATGCTGTCAATCCTGCGACAATCCTGATAAACTTCGTTCTAGAATTGCACTACAGCAAGCTGCCTCTGTACAGATAAGGTCGTGAATGGTATGGCCACTTGCTTTAACTGTGCGATCGCCATCGGAGATAGTGGCGGTGTGTCCGTAGACTCTGCTCAGACTATCGTTGACCGTACGCCGTATAACACTACATCTGCGACGCTCACACTCACGAGTGATTTTTTGTATTAGAATTTGTCGCTAACTGTAACACTCTGGGAAGCTCTGTAAAGTCTGTCAGCGTAAAAGATGCCAAATCAAATGGAGGGGAGAGAATGGTTGTTGCAAGCGTCTCTGGAGTAATTATCGCACTCATTACAGGGGGCAATTTACTGTTGTAGGCCTAGTACCGTCTTCTCTAGATTCATATGTACGATCCCTTGGCGGTGCCGGCATAAATTACTGCACTCTTTATATGTAGATTGTCAACGGTTATTTATGACCTTCCAAAGAAGCCTTCGACCTCGGAGGATGTCATTTCACGCTGTGTACTCCAGCTATGCAAGGGTTCGAGGATAATGTCAGAGTTAAAATTAGACACTTTTAACCACATGGTCGTTAAGTGCTTGGCATTCATATTTCTCTCTCCATGGAATTATCGTTTTCTGAACCTGTTGCACTATTTTGTTCGGATGCCGCTGATAAATGTCATTCAATATTAAGTTGTTTTACTACTATTTAATAGTATATACCACTTGCATTTCTACGTTTTTTAGGGTAGATATCTTACTCTTGGCAATCGAATTCGTATCATTCGGCATCTTTGGCAGCTTCTGTAAATTCTAACATCTATGCTCTTGGCATATACTACCATAAGTGCCCTTGCCACTGCTCTGATGCTTCCATCAGCACGTGCAATAGAGTGCTAGGGTGTATAAAGCATTCGTTATCGATGTATCGAATGTGATGCGCTCCTTTCTTCTCCCTCTCGGTTACATTTACTTCTAACAGCCTTTTGACTATAGTTGGTCTCATAGGTCAGATAATGGCGCGTTTCTCCACCTTCGTATGGGCCATTTCGACTTCCCTATTCCTTTTCGCACAGCAATGTAAATGAACATCACATTCGGCTGGTTAATACGTTTTTACCTATTTATTCTTATCAGTTGTCCTCTCAAGTCCCTCTCCGTACTCCTCCGTTGTCACGCGTCAGTCTAGTGGCATTGATCCAGCAATTGTTCCCGTGCAGTGCAAAAACCAGTGTAATACGTTTGTCCAAGCAACTCAAGTACGTGCCATGAGCTTGCTGAGAAGCTCACTTTAAATAAATTCACTGTAATTTATAGGAATGTACATCTGACTCCTGTTTCTGTACGGATGCGTTCGTTGCAGCAACAGCGTTGTGCCTGAATTGCGTCGTGTCAATAAGTGAAGGTGGCTTAAGTGCTGATTCAGCGCAAGGCGTTGTAGATGGTGAGTTTCCATTATACGTTCTGTTTATTATTCACTTTCCTACCGATCATTAGAATTGGTTTTCAACTGTACGGTAGACGGACATCCAGTTAAGAGTGCGAATGTACAACCAAACCAAGGAGAGAGGATCGCAGCAGGGCTCGCGAGTGCGCTGATGATTGCTCTTGGATCTTTACTCCTCCAGCTGTAAATTGTGTCACCATCACTCAGATATTGGGGCAGCTACTCGTGTATAGACACCGTAAATTTCAAGTATACTGATTAACGGTGTTGGAAGTATAGACATACAGAGGTCCTATTGTACAAATTCACAAACGGTGGAGGACTAGGTTTATACTGAAATTCCGATTCTGCAGATAACTTCACCTTCAAGCATGACGGCATCCTCCTGGTTTCCCATAAGTAATACCATTATGATGACGAGGTTCACCAGGAACGGGGAACATAGCACCTGGAGGAAGAGAAAGAGGCGTAGCAATGATACTTACTTCCAGAGACTCGAGGTTAGCCACCGTTCCATCCACCTTCAGGTCCATAGCAAATTAGGATGTATACATTAAACAATGATGATAACATACCTTCTGGACACGCCAGTGTAGTTCACGGGTTAAATACGGTTCAACAGCAGCAGGATCAAATGTCCCGAGTCCCGAATGCTTCGCAATTCCATTATTGAGGTGGACGAATCCTTCCACTATGATATCTGCCTGGTTACGGCAATTCTCGCAATGTCCAGCTGCACTGTTGACAAAAGCATGGCGTGAGCCAACGAGATTAGGGCTAGTGAGCCAGTCTTCGGGATTTTCGGGAACCTCGCCCAAGAATAAATCGACGGAGAAGCTGCATCCGAGTTCATATTTCTTGAATTCGACACGAGCAGTCCATTCCCATAATTTCTCCGCCTCATTAGGACCCTCACGGGCAGCGCTGATAGTAAAAGGTGCTTGGTCACCAGTGGCGCCTGGGTTACTGTCACCAGTAGCTGGGGCGTTGGCTTTCGCAGATGCGGGAGCACCGTGGGTCGCAGATGACCCATCACCTTTCTGGACGGCGGCCTGTGGGGTTGCAACAAACGACGTGAATGCTGACGAGGTCAAGGCACCAAATGAAGCGCCGCTGTAGAGTTGATTGACCTTCTGGGAGATGGCCGTCTGAACTGCTGCTGTATTGCCCATGTCGAGCCCATTGAACTCTGGATATGTATATCCGAGGCTTGCGGAATCATGAACGGCCGAAGACGCCCAGAATGATGTTTGGGTGTTCCAGAAAGGTGTCAACGCTGTTCGATCCTTGCTATCAATGAATAATCACGGATAATGTATTGTTCAGAACTCACCAGTGGTTTGATCAACGGGAGCATCAACCTGTAAAGTGAAAGTACCGTCTTCTGAATCTCCGGCGGAAACCCATACTCCGGGATTAATGGCGGACCAGAGGGAAAGCATACGATCAACATTGGCATGATGCAAGAAGAAGATAGGATCAAACGCTGCAGATAAATATCAGTTAAAAATAGATCAGACGATGAGTTAAACAGATCGTACTGACCTGCAACGGAAGGGTCGGACATGTGCCCATTACCGCCAACATAGACATGAATGTTATCGTGAACGGCTTCAAGACTGTTACTCGTACTTCCTCCGTCACCTACGGTATGGTTGCTAAATGCGGGCCAAGTGTGTACACGCGTAAGCATGCTGTATGTGCCAGTTGTGATGTCCGACTGGGCATTGGAAAGAACGCTAAAACATAAACAGATACATAACTTTGCACTTGTAGATTGAGATATATATTTACCTTCGAAGACGAGTGATATTATCCGTAGTCGTCGAACTTGTGCTGTTAGGCTGGCGGTGCGTCACCTGCCAGCGGCTGTACGGAGCGGGGAAAGAACGATCAATAGGATGGAAGGTATATCGAACGAGGGGATTGGTAACGGCAGTCCTCTTTCCGTCAGGTGTGGTGATTGTAACTTGCTGCAGAGAAATCACTTCAGGAGGAGGAACAGCATTTCTTGCCCAGTCCCAGTAAGGCTGACGGAGGTCTGCAGCGGCCTTTTTCCAAGAATCCTGATTGACTGTATAGGTGGCCGCGATGGCCTGTGCGCGTTGATTCAAGATTTGCTGAAGGGACATCAGCTATTATGTAACAAGTGGGAGGTTGAAAGATATACATACCTCATAAAGCATCATGTACGGTCTATGCCAAGTTGGGAAGAGCACCGAGCCGTGCGTGCAATATCCACCCCACTGTTGGTTAGGGTCGAAAGGCTTCGCTCCAGTCGATCCATCCCATGGAATATACGGGAGGCCGTGAATACCTCCAAGTTGGAAGAATGACTGGATGTTGTCCTGGGAATCATGAGAGTACATATATTCTGATAATATTTAATTAATAAAGAGGTCTGTTACAAAGGTATCGCAACTTACGAAGTGCTTGGACGTAGAGCGAGAACTGTTGCTCCTGCTTGACAAAGTCATTGATTTCGAGACGATTAGGAGAACCTCCTGTCGCTCCAGTAATTACAAGACGAGACATAGTTCAAATATGAGGTTTCTGTTGGTTTGAGCCAGTGAGTGAATAGTGGGGTTGGCTTTGGATAGTTTGAAGGAGATACATGACAACTGGCAGCCATTTATAAGAAAGATCGCATTCCAAAATACGTATACCTGGATCAGGTGTTCATTTTGACGTCCATCTCTATCGCAGTAATACCATATTAATGGGGAATGCGATGAAACGGCGGCACTTGTACATTCTTGCATTATGTCAATTGGGAGCGATGGTCAGTACAGATGTCCCATGACAGCCAGACAATTCTAATTACGTAGCTCTAATACATTATTAGGCGCATCAGAGGCACATCTTGCTCATGCCAATGAAATCTAGGGACGCGGCGGTCATAGATTTTGCGTGAACAATCGTACCGAGTTTGATGATGTGGGGTAACAATATGGGGTAGTGAGTCATTCTATCTGAAGCTTGTAGCTGCGCTACTGATAAGTATCATGCCGACACCTGTACACCGCCATGGTCATTCTGCGGAAATGAAGAGTGTAGAATGCAGGTGACGCGTTAGTCATATGCACCAAATCATCTATGTAGAACAGTATTGACATAACATCGATCAGTACGGCGAAGTAGGATAACATACTAGTAACCGACCTTGTAGGGAAATTCGAACATGGAGAGCGGATGCGTGTTTGCAGCTGACCTAACAGCACGGAGAGATGCAAATGGGGTTGGATAAAGCTTGTTGGGGATATGAAGGCTTCCACCTGCGGTTATAATGCTGTCTATACATGCTACGACAGTAAAAACTCGAGCAGCCTTGTTTTTGGATCGTTGGAATCCGTACTGATTGAATTTTGCTTCATCTAAAAGATCCTCCAAAACCGTGAAAATTCTAGAGAACAGCCTCTCTAACGCTTAATTCGGAGGATGCCAAACACCGCTGCCCTCGCCCATGTTCTTGATGGCTTATACCTATTTTTAACTAAATAAGAATCGGACACCATAATCATCACCGCACACTCACCAAAGGGTATATATATCTCCTTCTATTACCAAAGAGGCCGTTCTGAATGCGAGAGTGGAGGGTTAGCATCACAGATGAAGAAACGCAATTTGAAATTGAAGGTTGATATGTGGATTGCAAGGCCAAAGTCCACAGCAGACATCTACACTTGATGGGACTGGAGGTCTTGCAGATCGTCTTGACGAGTTGACAACAGGCAAGCATTTGGATGTTATAACTTGGTCCAACTCATGGCAATCGTGTACGGCGAAAAAAGAGGATTGATGCACCTCACACCCGTCGAATTCTCCACGTGTTTACACGATATGTTCTGTAAAAATTTCGAGATGTCTTATAGCTTTGAGAGTAGCGACAGAGCTGACAAGATTGGCAGAGACTACGATTGGGTTTGCGAGATTTCCTCAGGAAGCCACAGGAAGCTCTTAAAGGGATATTAAAACTCGTTTTATAGGGCAAGGTAAGGTTCAATAGACTGTCATTTTGAGAAGTAGTCTTTTTGCTGGGTCGTTGGCACGCGGGCATTGCCAGCGGTCGTTCGGGACAGCGTTGGGGCATTTGGTTCGTAAGTATGTATTCGCCAAACAATATAGCACACGCTTCATGTGGCTGTGCATAAGGTCTCAATTGGCAGCGAGCCTGCAAACATCACCGAGTCCTTCTGTGTCCTAACCACCATCATCCATCACGCGCAGCCACCATGCATTCAAGAAACCCATATAAAACACTGATAAATTTTGAATCTTTGGCCAGTGCATATCCGCGATTGAAAGCCCAGTAAGCTTGACTATTGAACTTACTCGAATTTGGGCTCATCAGTCTACGCTTCAGTTTGAGGACATTACACTCAGGAACGAAAGCAATAGACTTCAAGGATGATGTTGCACAAAGGTTGGATTTAATTCCTCAGCGTAGTGCAGGATACAGCGATGACAATGATCCAGGACAGACGGTTAACGGAGGCGATTCTGTTCAGTGATTTTGGATTGAAAGTAGTCTTGCCAGAGGATAGGCTATGCCCTCCAGTATGTGCTTCGAGTTTTGAGTTTCATTCGTCACGCTGATAAAAGTCGAACAGGTTCCAAATAGGTGCAAACGTTGAACTGTTCTTCAATTGTGGCATACTAATGAGCGGCAGGATGAACTATATCCTATGGATTCAGGACATCATCGACGCGTATCCTGGAAGTTCGAAACGAACAGTAGGAGGAATCGACATGTATGTTATCGACACTTCTTGTTATGCTTCTACTGACACTTCGGCAGCGGGACAGGTGCCTCAGCGATTTACCCCCTCCTCGGATGCAAGATGGCGTCAAATTGGCACTTTGTGGCAACGGGCACGTAATCGACCTTTCTTCAAAGGATACAATGCTAAATCTTGTTTGCAGAGATCGATTCTGCCTCCTACTCTCAGGCTGTCATCAATATTCGTACCAATAAGCTTGAAGATCGTATACAGGCGGTCAAAGCCACTGAAACGGGGCCCATACTATTTCCATTGTTTGATTTGGATGAGAACGACGTCTCGTATGTCTCAAACATATTATGCTATCATTACTCTCAGCTAACTCTACTGGTAGCTACGACTTCACAATGTGCAATCCCCCGTTTTACGCCAGTCTTGAGGAAATCGAAGAGTTGGCCTTAAAGAAGGAAGCTAAACCGAGTGCTGTGAGTATTAAACAAACCTCAGCCGCGGATCTCGCTAATGCCGGTTCAGGTATGCACTGGGGCACTAACGGAGATGATATACCCTGGTGGCGAGGTCGCTTTCGTTCGGCAGATGGTTGACGAGAGTGTGAAGCTAGGAGACAAGTGTAGATGGTACACATCCATGCTAGGAAGACTATCATCCGTCTTGGAAGTGGTAGGTGTGTTGAGGGCACGAAAGGTATGTATACCGCCTTACGTTTTCGTTTCATCAATTAACATCATGTTTTGTTCCAGATAACTAACTATGCAGTGACAGAGTTTGTGCAAGGCCAAACTCGTCGATGGGCGGTTGGTTGGAGCTTTGGCGATCTACGGCTACCTGATGTAAGCCCTTTCTCTACTCTGACTCACCTTATCCCCTCATTTTTTATATACGAACCGTGCTTATACCGTCTTTCTCAGAGTATCTCACGAATATCCCATCTACCACCAGCTCACTCGTTATATCCATTCCTACCGCCAAAGAATACGCTTAGGCAGACATATCCGGAGCTAGCTTCAACCAAGGAGGCGGCGCACTCTGGCATTTCCAGGCACTTAGGGCGGAAGTTGCAGGAAGTCCTCCTGGACGTGTTGAGGGAGATCGAGTGTGTGGAGGCGAATGAAGCTCCACCCGCTGGAGCAGAACGATCATCGGAACCCTCGAGTGCTGCAATGCTTCCTCACATACGACCAAGCGAAGATACCTTTCCGCTCATTACCGTACAGGCCGCTAGGAATACGTGGTCCCGTTCTGCGCGGAGGAAGAAGAAAGGAGTCCCCAATCATTCACCCGCTACCCTACCGACCCGTTCCTTTTCCTCCTCTACGACCATGAATACTGATTTACCAGCAACCGGACTACAAAGATGCGAAACTTCAATCCGCACTACCCACCTTGTGTCATGTAATGCTCCTGTTCGACAGCTGGAAGACAATCCAATGCTTACACATCTGCCTCTGGTGTGTAGTGTTGGATGGATATCCCCAACATCTTCATCGGCGGATGCAGTTCCTGATGTTGATGGTTCCTCAGCTCAGCAATCACAACCGCTACCTTCTACGCTCGAATTCCAGTGGATAAGAGGGGTAGACAGGGCGCTATTTGAGAGCTTTATGGGTCATGTTACCCGTAAGGTTGGGGCTGCTCTTCCGGCTTCGTCTGATTGATCATATCTGATATGGAGAATCGAATGGATTAGCGTGATGTCCCGTTGGTCACACTAGAAAACCGGAGATTTTGTAACAGTATAAATGCCAACTATTCTAAATGGTTACATGTCCATTGGCTCATGTGTACGTATTTCAAGGATCTCTATGTTAAGCTCCTTACTTACTTGATTATCATCAGATTCTAAATGTCACTCCTGGTTCCCTCCAATATTGCCACAATGTCCTCCTTTTCAAACATATCGAAATGCCCATATTCAACATGGACCACCTGTGCTCGAGGAACGCATGCAGTTACCCCCAGATCATCCCATCCTGATTCAACAGTCCATACAGTTTGCCCAATGCCTTTCGCTGCCACGATAACCGTGATTGGCGCTTTGATTTCGCCAATCCACGAACCAAGCCTCTGTCTAAGGGTTGTTACATTGATTTCGTCTGTTGCCGCAAGTGTGAAAAGGAACTTCAAGGCGTTCTCAGCAGTTCGTTGAAACCCATGGTAGAGGTGCTGGATAAACTGTCGAGCGGGTTTTCCCTGGTATATTTCCATCAGTTCTTCAGCAATCTGACGGCGCATCACAGTTGGGTCTGTACGGTAACACTCGCACATGGAGTCTAATGCAGTGTAGAGCAAATGTTGACTTGGAACACCTGTCCTCACCGTAATGTCGTCTAACGGGAAGATTGGTGATGTGAATAGAGCCGGGAAGTGGTCGAGCATGATCAGTCGTGTGAGCTCATCCCCGTTTGCTTCCAACAACTTGGCGATCGCACAGGTCAGAAGACTACAGGCTGAGAAGCCTCCCAGCCGATAGGGACCTGAGGGACGCGCTTCCTTGATCTTCAAGAAGTAGAACGCTGCCATCTCCTCAAGGGAATTGAGAGGAGTTTCCGGTGTTGTTTGGATCGCCCAGAGTGCGCTGGTGAAACGTTGCTGTAGAGACATGAATCCTACAATGTTACCACTTGCTCCATGAACGAGGATGAGAGGAACCCCCTCGCCGTCGACCAGTTTCACGACTGTCTGTCCAGACTGATTGAGGGCGTCCCAAGTGAAGTGCTTTGTATCAGCCTTTTTGTCGGTTTCGACTACCGACGATTGCTTGATGCGTTCCTCGAGATCGACAAGGCTGACATCCGCTAGCAACTGTAACTGTGTGATTGTGACAAAAGGTTTGAGTGCGTAGGACATTCGTCCTGCAGACAAGGAATCAAGACCATAGGAGGTGAACGGAACTTCTTGCGAGAAGTCATCCTCTCCGACGTCAAGGAAGCTTAACACGAGATCCCTCAGCGAGGTAGTGGACTCCGTGGCCGATGGTTCTTGCAAGTCTTCGGCTGTGTGAGCTACCAGGTGGTCATAGAGCGTGGAGCTACCGAACTGCTTTTGAACATGCTTCCAGGCAAAGTCAGGAATATAGAGCCAGAATGCACCCTTTCGCAAACGACTGATTCCATCTCCCAAACATTCGCATATCTCTGGAAGGATTGTCGTCATTAGTGTGTAGTTGCAACGGTGATGGTTGTTGCTCACCGCGACTGGTCATTGCCCAAGGTATCCAATCTCTATAGCGTGGATCGGGGGACAAGTTATGTCCATGTGAAATCGTCGTGCTATCTAAGACAGCAGGCGCGACGAATGAGAAAGCATTGGAATATGCTTTAGTTAATCCATCGACAAGTGTGTTTGCACTAGCGGACAATATCATTCATCAGTTATCCGGCTCCATCTGTACTGCAGGGCATACCTTGCATAGTTGGTTTGGCCAGCACTTCCGAAGGTAGCAGCTGATGATAATGTGATCAAGAATTCGAGCGACGGGATGTTTACCACCTTCTCCACCACGCGAAACGCCGTTTCTTTCGACTCAAATGGGATGTAGAAAGTTTCCTTAGTATGCGAAAGGAGGAGGCGATCTGATAATACCACCGACATCAGTACGCATCCTCCTATAGGCGCACGCAACTTTGAGACTAGCCCAGCCATGTCCCTTTCTGACGCAGCGTTACACGATTCGAGTCGTATTTCAAGGTCCGGCATGCTTTCCAAAAAGTTTAGTATCCGTAATCCCATAACATTATTGGCTTTGTGAAGTGACTGGACACCAGAGCGAGATGTGAGGACCAAGTGACGTGCTCCATTCTAGCGTAAAATGTTTATCGGTGTAAAGAACAAAGAACAGGTCGCACAAAGGCTTACCTGATACATCCAAAGAGCGATGTGAAGGCCTAAAGAACCTATCCCCCCTACAAGAAGATAGGATTTCCCACCATCGAACAACTCTTCATTCGCGGGCATGATTGTGTCCATTTCTAGATCACGCAAACGTGCAGAGAGCTCTTTGACCATTCCGAAATTGAATATACCCTTCATTTCTGCTAGACCATCAGCCACCAGCCATGGATTTTGCTCAAGTAAACAACATGCAGGCTCCTCCGGTTGGTTCCAAAAGAAAAGGCTTGCGTGGTTCGACCGGGCGCCGAGTGCAAAGTTGTACTCTTCGACATCTGGTACTCCTGAAATGATGATATCGGCAGATTTAACCAGCGAGAGGGCGTCAAAAGACACTTTCGTAGGCAGTAACCGTGGTATAAGTCCGAGACCTTCAAATATCTGGGATAGGAGTAGCTCTATCGGACCGTTCCTATCACCAATTAAAATGGTACGTCCTTTCAGCCTGGTGGGGTTTTGTAACGCATTCGGTCCAAGAGCGCAGGCGATAAGCAGCATAGCCAATGCAAGCCATGCGTAAACTTCTCCCCTATCCTGTTGTGCTAGTTCGACGCACTGGCCTTCGTGGATGATATCGCGTAGACGCATTGTTGAGTTGGTGACGCCAACAATGTATGTTCCTTTAGCCCATCTCGTACATCTGCCATCTAATACTTGACCGTAGAATCCACGCAAACCACCTTCGACAGATGTGAACTTGGTGACTGATATGAGCATATGATGATCAGAGAAGCGAAGAATAGAAGGAGGGCGGACAATGGGCTGTGAGTTAGACTGGTCATCCAGAGGAGGGAGGGCTGCTAGCCTCGGAACGCGCACAATGCCGTCATGAGCGACGAGAAGCTCTTTCTCCGCCACTTGAATAGCAGAAAGGTATCGAATGTAAGCAGTGCGATCCTCGTTTCCCCAAGATCCGTCAAAGAGTATAAGATGCACGTTCTCCGCAAAAGTTTCTCTCGTCCATGATCTGAAGAAGCCACGTGCAGCATATCCATTCCGATCATCAGTTGCAACAATCCACAAGCTTGACCTCCCTGATTCCCTGAAGGTTCCAAGTAAATCTGCAAATGATAATGCTCCTTCTATTTGAAACGTGAATATGAATGGTTGGTCTGAAGTGTCAGAGCATTGTGGATATGGTGATCCTCGCGATTCGCGTTTTGTTAAATTCTGGAGTTTGAGAGGTTGGGTATTCAATCCTCCAATGAGACTCGAGCCCATATTCACCACATGTCGAAACTGCGTTGCAGCTTCAAGTGATGAAGAGTATGTCGAAGGACGCATCTCTGATATTGGAATGGCTTCATAGATGATATCGTAGCTTCTCTTCAACATAAGGACTTTCGGATTTATTTCGTGACGCGCAACCCGGAAGCCGAACATACTACAAATTTTATAGCCCTGGCCATCCAATATCGCTAAATCAAAGCTCAAACCATCTTCCATGTTGTTTATTAGTATACCGCCACCCGATTATAAGAGCACATACCAGGATACCACTTCTGAAATTTAACATGGCTGTACAGAACCTCGGGTTGATGATTCTTGATAAAATGTGGGTCATGTAACGTCACTAAATCGACCGCAGAGGGAAGATAGTAGAAACTACGATCAGCGTTTGCGGTCAGAGCCGGATGCACCATGACGTGGAAGCAAGCATCTAACACTGCTGGGTGGATGAAGTACTCTCCAGTACTGTGTATGCTTGTATTAGACCTCGTAAATTGTTTGAATCATAGACTCACCCGTCCAGGTCGGTCGAACCACACTTGATCACGGCGAGAGCTTCACCTACGCCAAAATAACACCCGATTACGCGACGAAAAGCTGGGCCATACTGGGCGAAGTACAGCAGAGTGTAATAGAAGTCTAAACCTATGTCAGAACGGATACCCTTGCGTGTAAGATCAATCCATACTCACCGTTTACGTTCATAACCTGACAACGGTTCTGAATCTCATCAAGACTGACATTATCGTTCGCGTTGTTCGAGAAGGACGACGCCATATATCCTGTGGCATGGATGCGCGACGTCTAAGAGTACATATCAGTTTAGAAGACCGTGCAGATGAGGATGCGCGTATAAAACGACGCACACGATTTTGCGACGCGGTGTAATCCAGTGACGAGATGATAGTCCAGTGATTGGTGTCATGGGTAAATTCAACATGAAGTAGTTTATCGTTCATAATCGGTAACATTCCTCGAAATTCGATGTTCCATAAACAACGAGCCCCATATTCAAATGCCTGAAACGGATAGTCAGGAAATCCTGAATATTATATATAAACGAAGAATGTTCACCATTTCTATAAAGCCAGCGGCTGGCATGATAGCTTCGCCCTGAATGACATGCTCCGCGAGTTCTGGGTGGGTTGCAGAGCTTAACCTGAAGTCGGAGTAGTTGAGTGGCCCTATGCGAGTTCGCATTTGTTTACGAACCATCTTGGAGGATTCCGGACGATAGGGAACAAATTTTGGTGCGAAACGATAAGGAGGGATAGAAATATCAAAATTGACATATCTACGTTGGTTGAGGTTAGCAAAACGAACGTTGTTGTAGCCACTAGTACAAAGGCGGCCAACTGTGTCCAGGAAAACAGATGATTCATGGAAGTGAGATCTCTTTTTCGTCCTTTTCATTGGGCAAAAGACAGATCGCGAGCTCGCACCAAGTTCTACAAGATACGAAGAAAGGACTGGATGAGGAGATATTTCGACAAAGGTCGCCATCGGGATTCGCTTGAGGATTCCAGTTACCGCACTGGAGAAGAGAACTGGTTGCCTCGCGTTGAGCCAACAGTAGTCGGACTCGAAGTCTTGATTCCACTCAGAACCAGTAACACAGGAGAATGTCGTTATTCTTGGATGAAACTGATTCCCGTACTTGGAGAAGATGGTTTTCATCCTTGATTGATAGTCATCACGACAAAGTTCCATTAGCTCAGAATGAACCGGGACGCGCGTTCTCAGCTTACGAGCTAAGAATCCGCGTTTTGTGGAAAGGGCAACTGCTTTGTCAATCAAATTCTCACTGCCTGCGAGGGTAAGTGCCTGGTGGGAATTATAGCAGGCTATATCGAGAATTCCATCAAGCGACTCGTTAAATATTGTATCGATAATTTCAGTTGCTTCATCCACGCTGCAGCTTAGTGCGGCCATTGTTCCTTCAGAACACTCTTGAACGTGGGTCATAGCGATACCTCGATGAATAGCGATTTCAAGAGCCATGTCCTGGGGTGCAGCTCCGGAGGCATAAAGCATGGCTGTTTCGCCGGCAGAATGGCCTATAACAATGTCTGGCTTTACCCCAATACTGATAAGAAGGTCAAAGATGGCCATCTGTACCATGGCTAACGCGGGGAGTGTTACTGAAATAGGCCAAATGTCTTCGAGAGGTTTGAATTGTCTGATGTCATCAAATAAGCCAGTCCGTTGGATGAGAGAATAACCAGTAATTGAGTTGTGAAAACCATCCATTCGCTCAATAGACTCTCTGAAGATTGGGTATTGCTTAAATAATTGGCGACCCACTAATAGTATTTAGTTGCACCATCGAGAATTTTAATTGGATAATGACGTACTATCAAAATGCTGAGGGCCTTGACCTGAGAAAACGAAGACCACGGGAGACCTCATTCGAGGGGCTAAAGCTGGCTGAGGAAATTCCAACGCGGAATGATCTGGAGACCAGATAGCGAAAGTTCTCCATGTCATCTGACGGGAGCGTCGGCCATAAATTATGGAAATATCTTTCAAACTAGTGCCGGCTTTATTGATCATCAAATCAGCTAAATCGGATGCAGAAAGGGAGGCACTGCGAGGAGATAAACCTCCAGTAACAAATAACAGAGGGGTTTGAAACTCTTTCTCTTTCTCCACAGGACTGAATGGACTGAAAATTGGAGGCCCTTCAATTACAGCATGTCCATTTACTCCTCCTATTCCAGAGCTGGTCATCGATACCAAGGGTCGACCAGAGGAGTGTCTCGCGCGTAGAGGTATGGGCTCACTGGGTACCTTGAGTCGGTATTTATCCCATCCAATCGCAGGGTTTCGGGTATTCAAATTCACATTGGGAGGAATTACGCCCCTCTTGAGGATAGAACAGACTTTTGACAAAGATGCCAGGAATGCTGTTATTTCAAGATGGCTAAAATAAATCAGTTACGAGTTGCTGATGATCTATAAATAGATGTACCCGATATTGCCTTTGACACTTCCTATCAAGAGATCGTCTTCGCGTTGAAACTTCCTACCTACCCAATTGGCTTCGGTAGGATCTCCGGCGGCAGTACCTGTGAGGAAGTGAGCTGCATGTATAAGGGGCGGGAATATTAACTAGAGCTACCCGTCGCATGAAGTTCAATGAAATCTACTTCAGAGGGTAACCTTCCTGTACCAGAATAGGCACGCTCCATTGCATCCACCTGCGCATCAGCCACAGGCGCACTAACTGGCGCTGCGGCTCCCGAGGAATTTATACCAGTTCCGAGTATCTGATTCAGTTAGGAAAACTCCGGGGATAATAGAAAAGCATAGGCGAACGCACTGTTGCATGAATTTTATCTCCATCACGAATAGCATCTTGCAACGGTTTTAAAACCACTACAGACACACCTTCTCCTCTTCCGAACCTAAAACATAATTATGAGTACATGATCTAACTGTAAAGTTAATATTTACCCATTTGCGGATGCATCAAAAGGCTTGCATTTCCCGTCAGGAGAGAGTACAGACCCTTGGCTATATTGGACAAAGTCAATAAGACTAATTACAGAGTCATTAGCAGTGGCCACAGGGCTACAACACTACAACGACTAACCGTTGGTTAAGTTGGCATCCACCAACGACTGCAGCTTCGCAGTCTCCAGATCTTAAAGCCTGAACAGCGAGGTGAAGGGCTGTCAGAGTAGAACTGCAAGCAGTATCGGTAGGAACGGAGGGTCCCAAGAGGTCCAGATGATAAGATACTTTATTTGCGATCATGTATGGATACCCGGCGAAAGAGCCAGGAGCGTCGAATTCATCCTGAATAAAGGTGTAGTAAGTTTCTTTCAAAACATCAACAGTTTAAGCACGTACTGGATCAGCAATGGTCGTCATATCAAAAGCAACACCTGCCATATAACATCCAACGTTCCTCCCCCGATAGTCGATACCCGAGTCAAGAAGTGCTAGGAACGTATGTTCAATTAACTTGCGCGTGCTCAGAGCCATACACTTCGCGTCTGTAGCTGTGATTCCGAACTCGATATGGTCGAAAAGTGCTGTATTCTTCAAAAAGGAGCCTGTATCTGCGAGAATTTGACCAGGTTTCCGGCCCTTCCACCTGTCATATGCTGTCAGGGATCGCTCGTGTGGTCAGAAGTGTGTACGAACGCATCAATATTGAATCGGTCTGTAGGGATTTTCTCATATGCCTGCTCCTTTTTCAAGAGGAAGTCAAAGAATGCCTTGTGGTCGAGGTTGTGATTCGGAGCTCCGCTTGGGAACTCAACAGATATGCCAATCTGCGGACGCAACGGTCAGCTGACGGAAAAGGAGGTGTTACAATATGTTCTTACGATTGCTATGGGTGGAAGTGGAGGGAGTGGGTGGTCCATGGGGGCCTTTCGAGCTGAGAATCAGCGTATCGTGCGTCTTTAATAAGATCCGAGGACCATTATTCAAAAAAGATGTGAGTAAGGTTACTCGAGTGCGAACTTCGAGGCGATGAACTGAGTCAAACTTTGTGGATTCGGCACAGCGTCTATCCAAGGAGAGAATTCCATGGAAAATTTCTGTCGAGCGATGATGGGTGACACAGGACCAAGTAGGACATGAAGATGAGACAAGCGACTTCTTCGAGGATACTATTTCTGTGCTATCATCAGATTGATTCTTAGCTGGATTTGGTGCATTGAAGGGGTAGAGTAACAGACTGATAGACACCGATTGATCTGTCACATAGCAAGTCCATGCTCTGTGCTGGTGTGGAGATCACGTCAGCTCCTCAGCTTCATATCGATATAGAGTGAAATGACCTTACTGGGAGTAAAATTAGAATCCTGGCACAGGTAAGGTTAAGTGCGACGCGCACAATAAACAAATTCCACCGCATACGGGTAAGTCCGGACTTGTTCCCACAAAAGCGACCACCGCTATAATGCGTACTACGCGAGCGAATCTCAGTTCTTTGTCAGCTCTTCCCAAGTTCTCCCCTTAAACCTTCCGTGATCTCATAATCTGCAGCCTGAATAGCAGCACGTAGTTCAAAGTTATGGTCCATAGGGATATAACTGATGCAACTTCAGTAATTAAATACCCCTTCTCTAAGTGGCATTGGGTGCTCACGTTGTTTCTCCAGCGAAAGTTGATTATTTTTAATTTTAGATTTACTCGCTTACCACTTTGAGCTTAATCCTCATTAGATTAAATAGCCATTACACAATTACGTTGGGATTCGTGTGGAGCGCCTGCACACTGTCAGTTTTCTATAAATATGATTATCGCTTGCCAAATATGCCTGACACCAGCTCATACCTCCGACGTTCACATGTTCATCGCAATACAGCGCTCAGCTCGGCCCCAAGGCTATTTCGGACGACTCCATAACACACTGAATCATATTGAAGAACCAGACGGTAATATCAACTCTCCGCAACGGATCCCCTATGAAAAGCCCTCAGAATATGGAGTCCAGCCAATCCGCAACCGAAGAAAATCATGAAAAACCAGAGAGAACCCCGAATCATTACCCAATGGGCGCACTCAAGGCATGGTTCACAGGTAATTAAGAAGGCTCGTTCATTACTAGGGAAACTTATAGCTTCTTGCGTTTAGTCGCTGGTGCATTTCTATTACAGCTTTGCGCTGTCGGCCCGGTACGATTTCCAACGACAAGGCCAGCATGGGAAAACTAACCATAAACGGTTATCTCAGGTCACGTCTTTTGGTGTATTTCAAGAGTTTTATACCACGACATGGTTAACAAAATATTCGGCCTCCGACATTAGCTGGATTGGAAGCGTCCAACTATTCCTTGAACTTGGTTTTGGTGTCGTTGGAGGAAGGCTGTGAGTTACTTGACCCCTGAGCTCAACGAGGAACTGATTTAGATTTAACAGGTATGATGCGGGATATTGCCGAGCAACACTCTTGGTTGGATCTGTAGTCTTCGCTTTTAGGTTCGTCATGCCAGGAAAATCGTTTTAAAAGTTATCAACGCCTCTCGGGTATAGCTTTTTCATGTTATCGCTCGTGCAGGAGGAGCAATATTATCAAGTGAGAGCTGATTCAAGTCATTTTCATCTTTTACTGAGTACGCTTGCGTAGGCATTTCTTTCACAAGGTATTGGAATGGGAATTGGGCTATCTTTAATTTTTATTCCGACATGTACGCTGGTGTCCCATCATTTTAAAATGTACAAGGCTTTGGCAATGGTAAGTGGATAATGATTCTAAGAATTTAACTTAATACTTCCATGGAAGGGAATTCTTGTTGCGAGCGCTCCATTGGGAGGATTGATTTTCTCAAGTACGTCGCATTTTGACTGGGTGATCACAATACATTTCTACTAAAGGGTTTCTAGTCATGTTAAATCAGTTGATACATTCAGATTCTGGCTTCCAATGGGGAGTTCGGGCATCCGCATTCGTAGTGGCAGGTTGCCTTGTTATTGGAAATGCCTTAATCAGTATTCCTCCACAAGTTTCCTCCACATCAATACCACGGAAGACAAACTCTAGCGGCGCTCATATTCAAGACTGGCCATACCTTTTGACACTTCTCAGCGGCTTCATGGCTCAATTGGGAACGTATTTTCCGTTGTTTTACGTGCAATTATTCGCCGAAAACCGTAACGTCTCAAAGACTCTCACCTTCTACTCCTTGGCAATCATGAACATTGCCAGCATATTTGGACGCGTGATTCCAAATTACTTCGCCGATCGATGGGGTGCCATTAACATCTTCATTCTCTGCGTTGCATTAAACGGTGAGAACTGGTTGACTTTAATTGTCTACCCTGCTTATAATATATCTCACAGGGCTCGTGGGATTCGCCATGCTTGGATGTGGTACTGTTTCCGGCCTGGTTCTTTTCTGCATCTTGTACGTTAATATTTACTTCTGACAAAGATCTCGCTGAGATGCACTCTAGTTATGGGTTCTTTTTTGGATCAAGTACGCCTTCCTTCAAATTTAATGTATCAGGAATTGTTAACCAGAAGGTTGGCATATTTAATAGCAATTTCGTTATATCTTCCCGTGGTCACGACATTAGCTCCTCAACAGGCTGACATGGGGTATATGTTCTACGTCTTATGTCTATGCGCAGTATTGATGTGGATTTTATTTTCATCACAGGAAAACCATGGGCGTTGCGATTGCGCCTGTCGGGCTAGCATCGCTGATCGGACCACCGATTGTCGGTGCAATATTAGGTAATCGTTTGGTGTGGTGGAGAGGCATTACTTTCGCATCGGTGAGCATCGATGTCTTGTAGCGCGTGTTAATGAGCTTAAAATATATAACTTATTAGTTGTCTCTTACTTCTGCGTCTGTCATCCAGCTGATTGCACGACAACTTCACGTCAAACGCTCCAAGTTGGAACATTGCTCTGAAAAGCCAGCTTGAACTGCACAGGTGATTTGATCCAAGGACACTCTCAACATCGCAGATGATTAATGATGATCATGCATATTCCGACGCTGTCTACTGTGCGTCGATTGTAGCATCTGTGATTCTGAGGTGATTTTCTGTAGATAGTCGGACCATATCGGTAGCTTCCGAATAATTTGATTAAAGAGAACTTGAAAGAAGAATCATTGCGGCAGATTGTTAGAACCATTTCAAAATTACGTTGCGGATATCCAGGCGTACTGCAATGCTCGAGGTGGTCGTGGTCGGATTGCTTCGGTCTACGACTGTCACAAAATGTACGTTACGTTGTCGTGTGTGCAGACTGGATGTATTTATTATTCATGTTTTACGACTTATATAGACTATGAAACCAGACTCAATAAAAGTTATCTCAAAGCCAGTATCATGACGCTTGACAAGCACTGGGAAGGATGAAACGCCGCGACCGCTTTATTGAAGTTAGAATGTGATGGTAGGACGGTTATTTTTGTATTATTATTTGCATTTGATCTTCATGAGAAGACCTGACTTTATGGTCGTATGGTAGTGGTGACTCTGTGAATTTTGCGATGCTTCTCAACTTCCATCATTTAGAACTAAAGTTTTGCTATATTATTTTTAGCCGTCGGATCTCGTACCTTTCTCCGTTAAATCTTCTCCGGCGACCCCTCCCGTGGAGATAACCGACAGGCTGAGAAGCTAACTCATCGCTTCCATAGCTTTAGCCCTTATTATCAACTGGCAATATTAATTCAAACTGTTATACAAACATACTGTTAAAGTCCGTGCAATACTAATGGTAATAATTTATACAGCAGATCCTTTAATAAAAGAATCACCACTCGAATGCTCATCGAATGGATATTCCGAATCCTTGTCGACAACGCGTGTGATGTTGACCGCGAGAGGCCGCATCGCAAAGGAATTGCGGTTTCCACCCCCAGAACGGTCTACGCGAGATGCTATCATTCCCACAGATGGGTGGTGTGTAGACGATTCTGGGTTGGCTTTCTGAGCCCAGCCGAGTCCAACGCGAACGTTGATGAACATGAAGGCGATGCCGGACATGGCTGACCATGCATCAACGGCGATGAATTGGAGGTTGGACTCGGACTGGTAACTTGCAAAGAAGAATATCGTCCATGATCTGGAATGAAAATTTTAGGAGAAGCTCAATGGGGATGAGGATGTAACTCATTACGTGTAGATGACAGCGCTCTCTACAACAATACCAAGCACAGACTGCAAGGAATAATCAGTTAGTTGTGTTACTAGGAGAAGTGGGAAAGCAACAGACGTTAAGATTCGCCCCTCCGAATTTTTTGGATGAAACGTTGACGTTCCAGACACGATATGCAATCATTACTAAAGTATGTTAAAGCGGTTAGATTACGATTTGGATAATGCCATGTAGTATTACTCACTTGTGCTGTATACGTTGGTACTGAGATTAAATTATAAGCAGCTAGAACGTATGATTCTATGCTAATTGACGCACCATAATGTAAAAACGCAATCGCTCGTGATCCATCGGCCAGCGACAGATAAAAAGACGTTCTCCCCCGGTTTGTACTGGGTAAATTGGTACGTGATGCCGACACCGCAAGCTAAATATTGTTAGCTTCTAAGCTTAAAATAGCCTGGCAGAAATTATTACCTGTAAGGCCCATGAGAGTGCATATTGGGAAGATTATAACAAGTCTATTATAGCTCCAGACAATCCAGAGTCTGTAGATCTGAAAGGGAATTAGAAGCAATGCTAGTAATGTAAAGGAAAGCGAGCCACACTCACAATCATCGCATCTCCAATGACCAATGATGCCATTAGGAAGCCGGTTTTAACAACTTCTGACGTCTGAGTCAGGTCGGCGTAGAACTCCAGGGGAGTCGTGCCTCTATTAAAGGTCACAAAGGCTTGGAAAAGGCGAAGGAATGTGCAGATCCAGTGCTATGTAAATGTATAGGGTCAGGATTATTAACGTTCAGGAATGAAGACTAGCTTACAGAAGTGATGGTAATAAAAATCAAGATAGATCCAAAAACCAAAGGTGTCAGGAAAACCGAACCTTCTGCATTCGTCGTTTTCTGACGTACGGCCAAGAGATACAAAGACGTAACGAAAAGAATAAAGAACGTGCCATAGAGAAAACTCTCTATGCAAACAGTAGCGAGGTTGACAGAGACGAGAGGGACTTCGGCGACCATGGTTGCAGGGCACCTTGGTACGCTAATCTGAGCAAAGCACTGGACAAAGACAGAACGTTAACTTTCCACGATTTTGCGCGGCTGCTGACTTGATATACTAGCGATACTTTTGGGAAAGACGATATGTAGTCATGGGATCAGCGGAATCGTCCTGTCGAGGCTCTACCCATCAATGTCGAAATTTGAGGAGCATCTTGAGGTATCTACGCTTCTTAGACGACTATCCCGGTTGGTAAGCAAGTTGATTTCTGCCACATGCGCCTATCAGCTTCGCCCGCTTATTGTCAGACTTTAAAAGAAACATGCATATAGGGGTTATTCTATAAATGTCTTGCGATTCCACACTTAAAGGTTTAGGCCGTATTTTCAGTGGATTATCGCGAAAGGTTACAAGCGCAGCTAGGCGAGTTCCGTCGGAATCGCACTTTCATGGAGTTATCATCCAAACATGCAGATTAAGCATAGCAAGTTCTGCACCGAATATGGAGTCAAACTAAGCAAGGTGGATGAAGACAGTACAATGACCAGTGAGTAATTATAAAAAGCAATTAATACCCATTGCATTGACGTTGTGAGACTCTCGGAGCAGACCCGTTCACCTGATGCCAGTCTCAGAACCTCTTTTATCAGTCTTCGATGTTGAAGATTGACAACTGCGACATTGTCAGATTGTTGACATTATGACAGCCGGGACATGGTGAACAGAGCAGCCGGAAATTTGAAGAAAGCAGATGGAAACTACTGGAGTTGAATTGATGGCACATTGATGCATGAGAAGCGAATTCTCAGATGACAAGAGTTTATTTGGCTTTGTTTCCTTTACATGACTGCTGCGCCACGAAAGTTCCCCATTTTCGGTTTTGAAGCGATTGCCATCGTTGATCCAACCACGAAAGTTCCTCATGTAGAAGCACGGAACTTGAAAGAACATGAATCTATATTTATTCCTCCCCTTCAACCAAGCTTCTTATGATCGGCAATATCCAGATATTTTAAGAATCGCCTGAATATCAAAACTTGGCATTTACTCCACTTGGTTAGGACGTACCCAGAGCTACCAGTCGTTCAGCTTGACGCAATGTTGTAACCTGCGTAATAGTCAAATGCTAATCGGTATTCTCCGTGACTGCCACAACCATCTAATCTGAGAAGATGCATCTGCTTATCACACGAACTATCCTTCAATCAGCTATACCACAATCTTTGAACATGGCCCCCACCCGTCTGGTACCCATTCCTCCGCAAACCCAAGCCCTCTCGTCGAAAACCTTCCACCCGCCTCCCTTGAATGGCTCCCTTACACTCCCACAATTGTATGAATGGCATCTCCAACATACTCCCAATCACCGTCTGTTCTCTTTTGCTTACGACGACGGAACAGTGAGAGACATATATTGGCCGGAGGCAGTTCGAGCAGTTCATGTCGGTGCGAAAACCGTACGTGACAGGCTGGCTTCAAGACTTGTAACTGGCGATGCACCTGTAGTAGCTATCCTAGCACCTTCGGGTGCGTACACCACTATCTTATCTACACAATTGACTTTGACCAAACTGCCCAGACACAATCACGTATTTCACGATGACAATGGCCATCATGCGTGCAAACTACATTGCATTCCCGATCTCACCGCGAAACTCAGCAGCCGCTGTGGCACATCTCATCAGTAAAGTCAACGTAGCCCACATTCTACTCGGGCACGAACAGTCTATGATCGATCTCTCGAATGAAGCGCTCGAAATATTGAAAGCACAACATCCATCGGTTGCTTTACCGGACATCACGCCCACCCCTCTATTCCATGATATCTATGGAGACGATGATTCATCCGACAATATGAGCGACCTTCCCATTACAAGGACTGGTTCCGATGATATTGTTATCTATCTTCATTCCTCTGGTATAGTTATTATTCATTCCTCCTCCAACCCGCTAATGTACCTCGCAGGATCCACGGCGTTCCCCAAACCTATTGCATGGACGAACTTCCGCTTCGCACAACTAAATCTCATCCCATATTTCGGAGACCGGGATTTAACTGGCGTCGTTTTTTCTCTTCATACGATGCCCATGTTTCACGGTATGGGCGTTCTCCAACTTGGATGGACCGTGAGCAGCATCAGATCTTGGATTCTTTCCGTCAATGTTTAAGAATACACTCTTTAGGCTTCGTCTGGGCTGATCGTGAGCGCCTTTGAACCAAAATCACCTGTAGTGGTTCCTACGCCCGATCTGTTATTTAAAGCTGCTGTTGCTGTAAATAGCGACATCATCTTCTGTGTACCAGCGTTTATCGAAGTGCGTTTATGAATTCATTTCTTGAATAACAATTGACTTGGGTAACCCCTGTTAGGCGTGGTCCCGGAAACCAGAGTATGTCAAGTGGCTGGCCACTCGGGGCGGAGTAGTATGTGACTATGTATTCTATGAATTTATAGCTCCTATTAACCCTCTTCAAGTTATTTGGTGGCGGACCTCTAAATAAAGCTGCAGGTGATTACATGACTTCCCAAGGAGTGTCTGTTTTTATTCTTTACGGATCGTAAGTTTGAAGTCCTTTCCCTCTAGGTGCATTATATTCTTAAAACTAAATACAGGACCGAGGGTGGTATCATGAGTCCTATTCTTCCAGGTAATTTTGTTAGCAGAAGTATCTTAAGTATCGCCATTTGACTGTTTGATAGCCAACGTCGATTATGATTGGGATTACTTTAGATTCCCCGAAAATGTCCTCCCAGAGATGGTTCCTAACGGGAATAACACATTTGAATTCGTCATGGTGGTAAGTGATTCTATTCCGTTTTTAATCATTCGGTTAATAATAGTTCCTGCGAAGTCTAATCCATTCTGTACACCAAGTGTTCTTAACGGCAAGGTTAATGGTGCTGATTCCTACGCGACGTCCGACCTCTTTACTCCCCATCCTACAAAACCTGGATATTGGCGAGTCTATGGAAGAACAGACGACCAGATCATGCATAACACGGGAGAGAAAGTATATTCATCTTACATTCGAATATGAAGTATTATCTGATTCCGACATATTGTATAGACCAACCCAGGACCCTTAGGTACGAGTAGCCTTTCTATGGATTATATGTCTTCTGACCATGATTTAGAAAATATGCTAAACCAAGATCGCCATGTTCTATCGTCGGTCATGTTTGGACGAGGTCATTTCCAGGCTGGCGTTCTTATCGATCCTAAGCCAGAATTTAAGTTCGATCCCTCGGACGAAGTCAAATTAGCTGATTTCAGGAATAATATATGGTGCGCGATTATGTTTTGTGATTCGTACGTCTTAATGGTAACCTAATATATATATGAATCACAGGCCGACTGTCCAGAAGATGAATACATTCGCTCCTCAACATTCTAGGCTGTTCAAAGAGGTATAGAGTCGAATACATATAGTTAGCCATAGGAGTTCTAACTGTAGTTGTGCAGATGATAATTGTCGCAAAGCCTTCTAAACCGTTCCACTATACGGCGAAGAGTACAGCGCGAAGACAGGCCATCATCAACGACTACCACGACGAAATTGAAGCGCTGTATGCTTCAGTTGAAGAAAGTACTCAATCGAATATACCACCCCCACGTGAATGGGATATCATTTCAACAACCAACTTTGTTCGCGCAATCGTGGACAAAGTTCTAGTACACAAAGTCCAAGATGAAGATGACATTTTTGAACATGGATGTGACAGGTACTTGCTATACGATCTCGTGACATTAAATGGGCTAAGCTCATATTCACATTTTACAGTCTACAAGCAACTTGGATCCGAAACTCTCTTCTCCGCGCCGTTCGCGATTCAGCGCAGATAGACACGAGACAGACTGTTGACAACTTTGTTTACGATCATCCTTCGGTCACTGGTTTATCACATTTTCTGTCCAGCCTTGTGTCCGGAAAAAAGCTTGTTAACGGAAGTGAATATAACAAAGAGGAGGCGATGCATGCAATGTCAGAAAAATATTCTAATAGCTTCCCTATCCACAAGCCTTCGCATTCTTCGGCCGCAGGTACACATAACGAAGGAGGTACGGTCCTGGTGACAGGGACCACAGGAGCTCTGGGCTCTTATCTCCTCGCTAAGCTTGTTGAAGACCCCAAAGTTTCTCGTGTTTACGCTCTGAATCGAGTGCGACGACAAGGGCAGATGCCACTTTCTGACACGCAAAAGGTTTCACTCATTGACCGCGGAGTTGATCCCGTAGTCGTCTTAAATTCACCGAAAGTGCAGTTGCTTGAAGCTGATTTCACACAAATTGGCTTCGGATTACCATCAAAGGTTTACGAACAGGTACGATGGGGAACCCAAATAATCATCCTGCTTTTCTAACTTTTCGATTCTAGATGCTCCATTCGGTGACTCATGTCATTCATAATGGTATGAAGATCAATAATTACAACAATTTTCTTGTTTATTTACACGATTTTTCAGCTTGGCCTGTCGATTTCAATCTAGCTTTAGCTTCGTTCGAGCCCAACGTCAAAGGACTACGCAATCTGATCGATTTTGCGCTTTCATCGCCCCTTCACCAACCGTCGAAATTTATATATACTAGCTCAATAGGAGTGTTTCAGAGTAAGTTTGCGATATATTTTTATATGCTGCAGTATCTGATACTCTAATACAGATTTGCAATCGCAAGGAGAACTTCAGGAGACTCCCATTGATGCTAAAGTTGCCGTCGGTACGGGATATACAGAATCGAAATGGGTCTCAGAGCAGATTCTTCTGGAGAGTGTTAACAAATCTGTTCTCAAGCCTCTGATTGTGCGTGTAGGACAGCTATGCGGGGGTTCCAATGGCGCGTGGAATACGAAAGAGTGGCTTCCTGCGATGGTACACAGTGTCAAAGTTGTCAAATGTCTACCCACTGATGCGAAGGTAGGACTCATATGTTGTTTTATTTCTTATTTTATCTGACATGTATTATCAGGAGGTTTCATGGATCCCCGTTGACAAGGCTGCTGACGCCTTAGTCGACATTTCCCATGGTGACTTCGATGCAACCAGATTCGTGCATTTAATTCATCCAAAGCCTGTTGCATGGTCCTGTCTTGCAACAGCTATTGCCTCTGAACTTAGCGTTCCACTTGTTTCGATGTCCGAGTGGTTAAAGAAACTCGAAGATGCCACCTCGAAAAATGGCATTACTCAGTCTGATAAAATTGAAGTTGAGTTACTGAGGGATATCCCGGCTTTGCGTCTTCTCCCGTTCTTCAGACATATGGCTAACAGTTCTGAAACGAACGGGGATGCCCTTGGATTTAGCAAACTGGCATCGACAAATGCAGTTAAGCTGTCGCCATTCTTGCAGAACTCCGAATCGTGGGTACTAAACGAGAAGGATGTGAAAAGCTGGCTGGGTTATTGGCGTCATGTCGGTTATATTTAATGTATTTCCCTGTCGTCCGCACATATATACTTACTCAGATGCATAAATAAACTGCATCTACGTTCAAACTATTTATATGTCGTACGATTTCCAATTTCCAAATGCTTTGGCTACGCTGTGGAGATGGTTCTGATTGGCAGAAGCGCTGGAGGCAAATAAGGACAACTTGGTGGTTTTGTTCCTCTCCAAAATGAAATGTATGCAATGGTTTGTTCCGGGCTTGCATGTTGTCCGGTTCCGTGTCGGTACCCTTCATCGTTACTTCTAGGGTCGATGAGCTCAGGATCCAATCTCCTTTTGACTGGCACATGCACCCCCGTTTCCTGATAATGCATGCACCCTGTCACACCGTTCTTCACCTGTTCGCTGTTTTTTTCAGAGCATCCTCCAAGCTCTCGAAGCTACTGTGGGTTAGCCAACAACCATGACGTCCAAGGAGCATGAATATGGTTCAAATCCTCCTGCAGAAGTTGGTGGGTGCTTGATCCCAATGCCATTTTACAAGTTCTGTTGACCGCCTTCCATGTAGAAGTAAGCTTAAGCACATCCACAGTAATACGAGGGCAGTCCACACAGTTCGAGTCTTCTGCAAACGCAATGTCGGTTTTCCCATGAATTAGCATGCTTAATTTACATTACTGATATATGAATCACAACAAATTCTTAGTGCTCCAAGTGAAGTGCTAAGCGGCTTGTCGGGCTTTTCATCCAGCATCCAAAGAGTAAAGGGCTTCGTAGAAGATCATGCTGGAGAACGGGATGCTCTGCTCGGTACGCTTACCACAGTTGGGTATGCTTCGATTTCTGCAGCTGCTGGTGGATCCATGGGCTCTGGTAGTCTGCCTCCGTTCAACAACGCAGAAGGAAATTCAAAACCTCGCAATGCATCTATTCGGATGGTCGTCCTTGCTGTCAGCTTCGTGTTTACTCTCTTCGGTAGCACTCTACTCGGCGCCCTCGTTCAGCCGTACCTATCAAGTGACACATCGAACCCTATCGTGCGGGATCGTATCCGCCGTGAATGGACGGAAGAACTCAAACGACACACGACATGGTTGGAGATGATCGAGACTCAGCGCGTGAGATGGATTCAAGAATCTAACGAACACGAGATCCTTCGTCAGAAAATGGATCGCGAGTTTGAGAATTGGGCTCGTGCTAGAGAAGATTGGGCATTGGAGAAGGCGGGTTGGGAGAAGGAAAGTGAGTCAGAGAGAGAAAAAAGGCGGAAGGAACGGGAGATGGAGGAAAAGGAAGAGAAAGAGTATCGAGAACGCGCTGGAATCCTTTGGTCCAACCTCCAACAGGATCCTCACTGTCTTCGATATGGTGCGAGGAAATATTCGGCGAAGCTGGAGCACGTCCCAGAAAGCTATAATCCCATCAAAGCATGCCGACAAACTCCAATTGCAATCCATGGTCGAGAGATTTTACCGACACATTGTGAACATCAGGTACACTCCGCTCATACTTCATGCCTGTCACGTAATCTTTGATTTTGGCTGATATTTTTCGCTATAGGCTGATGGGACATGGGGAATCTGGCACGTTGATTTCAACGAACCATGGTGTAGGACATGGTGGAGTCATTTTAACGATACGGTATGAGTATTCCTTCGTAAGTCATCACGTCAAGCGTCTAATTCTTAACATCTAGGGTTGCACAACTGAAGGTTCCGGACTGAGGGTAGGTCTTCTTTAGGCTTGGCGGAATCTATATTACTTAAACCGAAATTATAGCGCATTGAAGCCCAATTAGAAAACCTTCACGCTGGTGACGACGAGAAAGAAATGTGTGGCACAACACCAGCACGTTTCTATGGTCTGAAGTTCGACGGAGCGATGGGCTGCAGTGATTGGGTATGTATTGGAACCGTTGGACATGTGATACAAATCGCTAACATTATTCAAGGACAAACCGCAACCTGTTGGCTTTTGGGATATTGAGGACAAAGAATGCTTGAACCACTGATCGTGATATCACGTTATCGCGTATGTATATTCGTTAAGATTTATGGCTAGGCTTTCTTGCATAAAAATGATCACTCGCTCTACCATTCCCGGGATCCTAACGTATTCCTGCTCCCCCCTCTACTAAGGTATCATGTTCTTCCTCTGAGTGAACTACTCCAAACATGCCAGCATCGACAACTGAAGCCTTTATTCTTTTCCACCAATGTTATACCCCATGCTCTCCAGCCCATCGCCCCGTAGGTAGTACTAGTTCTTTGGTGTGCATGTAAATGATCATTATAGGTCGTAATATCTCTATAGATCTGACAGTAGATACAACACTAATAAGGCGCTATAGCCAAGTGGTTACGGCGACAGATTAGAAATCTGTTCCTCTTTGAGGGCGCAGGTTCAAATCCTGCTGGCGTCGGCTTTGTTTTTTTGACCTCTGACCAAATATTATTGCCTCGGCAGAGACTCGGTCTATCTACGAGTATTGAAAAGTTTGATTCACGATCGATTTATTATTACATACTGCGTCAGAGAATAGCAGTTAATATACATTATGTATGAGTATGTTACACCAGCGGCGAAAGAGGACGCGATATGGAATCTTCGTTATGTTACTTTTCTATACCCCATGGCTGGCACACCTAGATTTAGAGTCGAAATATACAGTATGTATTACGGGTATCAAACTAAGACGGGTATATGATATGCTGCGATATTATATGATGCGTCAATCCATTGTGTGTGCTGTGCGAGTTCCAAGGTCAAAGAGCTGGGTTCATCATGTTCAACTATTGGTTGGGGTTGGGGTACGCACGTATTCTTGTCACACCATATCTGCGACTGTATAGGACTTCAAGAATAAATATTGGTCGAATAGATTAACAGTAGCAAGATATTATCGCCGAGGGAGCAAGGTAGATAGATAGAACGAAGAATGGAGATCAACATCGCAACCCAACGATAAGAAATCGTAAAATTAATCCACCTTCCTGGCCCATTTCCTTCCTCCACTGCTGGACGGCGTCCTGGGTGGCGGTGTCGACACGCGGTGCGTTGGTTGCTGGGTCTGCCAGGGGGCCGGCTCGTACGCAGATGTCTTCTCGGCCTCAACCACGGGGTGCGCCTTCTGGTATCCATTTCCGAGTCCCAAGTCTTCTTTAGCTGGAATGCCGGCTTCCGACTTGCCCCAGTACATCCACAGCTGCGCTCCAAGGACGATGTTAAGGAGCAGGGCAAGTGCGAAACCGGCTGAGACGAGGAGGTCGCCAACTTCGGTGGCGGTGGTAAACAGCCGCGCGAGGCAGCCTAGAATCTGGGAAACGACGGCAAATGCAGAGAGCTGGCCTGTGGACTGTGCGCGTGAGTTCTGGCGGATCTGCGGCAGCTTGGAGAAGAGTGAAAGGGGTAGGGTTGCCATTTGCAGCAGCGCGAGTGTGGGCGAGGGGATGAAGTAGAGCCCAACAGCGGATGCGATGGTCGCGACGCTTGCACTGATGAGCCGCTGTGTTTTGTTCGTTCCCCGTCCAGGCGCGTAGTAGATAATGAGGAGGGTAATGAGGGTGTTCTGGAGGGTAAGGAAGAAGTTTTCGCCGTACGTCGAGAACGGGAATTGGTTCCTGAATGAGTACGCTAGAGTGATGGCATATGAGAGTGTCTCTAGGATGTACGCTGGTAGAGAGAGTCCTCGTGCTGAGCGGGCGTTGACGACTGACATGGTGCGGAAATTAGTGCTAGCCTCAGAAGAGTTCGGGAGAAGACGCACTTAGTAACACCTGTGGTACTTTCATTATCGATCCCCCAACCACAATGCCAATCCCTAGGCCTTTGGAAAGCGAGTATTTTATGCATTCTATGTCGCCAATGTCAAGATTTTCTATCAATGACGTGTAGCATTTCTTTGACAACTTAGCAGACGATAGGCTTAGTGTAGCAGTAGCAAATGCTTACCTTTCCAACGATAGAGATGCCAAGATCCTTAATAAACCACGGAAGATTTCGAGTGACAGAGGTCATATTCGTCTGGTCGTGTCGCTGACGGCGGCGGTGTAGTGGTTGGTTGAGGAGATACGTGTGGTGGCTGTGCCGAACCGTTCCAAAAACGATGTGGCGGCGCTCGGAGTCTTAGACCGCCCAGAGCTAACCCAAACTCAAGTACGTAATATAACATAGCGATACCCACGACCTTGAATACGCCAATTCAGCTACAAAAAAAAGTGAAGCATATGCTAAATAGTAGCTGGGCAAAGGCTGCACGGTCTTTAACAATAAGGCGCTATAGCCAAGTGGTTACGGCGACAGATTAGAAATCTGTTCCTCTTTGAGGGCGCAGGTTCAAATCCTGCTGGCGTCGCTTTAAGTTTTGCTCATCGTCTATCTCTTTATCAACGTCAGTTGCTTCAACAAAAATGGAGAAGGGAAATTTAAGAGCTGGCTGTAACAACATTTGTCACCGCCTATTCTTTTGCTGGACTCACCCATCTGTTCTACGCAATATCCTCAAATTTCTTCTCCGTACACATACACGTCTTCGTACACATACTGACCCCCTCGCGCACCACTCATTCCAAGATTAGTAAATATCTTGTACCATGGATTCGCTACTTAACATAAAGTGATGTAGTAGAGAAGGGTCCCCGTCATCTCAATCCTGACTTTCGAACGACTTCTATCAATCCGTACAGGTATGTCCCATATCCTATATATAGAAATTCAAGCGTATTATCCAAGTATTATCCGCTTATGAAATATGTAGTTGGAATAATAATATTAGCAACAGTAAGTGCCCAAACACTATATTCGGTAGATATCCGTTAATAATCGTTCATGGTGCACCTATTCAAGGCGGCGAGTCGTCCAGATTTTAAGTATGTCCCAGGCTTATTCTTTCTTCACACTTACTTTCGCCGCTGAGAGCTACAGGGCTCCGTCCAGTACTGACTCAATCAAATTCGATTCGCTTTACATTGAATTTAAAAATGAAATTTTTGGTGCATTTACAGTGCAGGACATGAACTTGTACGTCGTCGTCATGATTGGTACAACATTCTAATTTCCTTTATCCTTTACTGTTAACAATTCGACGTAGCCTGCATCCAAATCTGAAGATGCCCTCGAGGTCCTCTCTCAATGCATCTTGAAATAACTACTCTGTTCAATTCTTATCTCAACAAAAGTCACTAATTCTACAAATTTCTCGATGTCGAAATGATCAATGCATTATTAGCTCACCCTTCTATATTTCTCCTTCCTCTTATGATGGTATGACATTTTGGCCGAATAATTTTAACTGTAGGCATATAGTAGCTGTAGCGGGCTTGATTAAAATGACTACAGATACTACAGATAAAGCGGTTCGATAGACAGAGTAAATAAGTAATGTTCGTGCAGCTGGTACTAGGGAGATAGCGAAGGTAGTTTAAAGGGAATAGTAAATAAAAATAAAATACGAAAGAGAAGAATTATTTTAAACCAAAACTGGTCAAAGCCATAGCTCCAGCCCAAGCCATCTCCAACACACCATGTCCTATAGGAGTAAGAGAGTACTCATACTCGAGATCGTCGCCATCCTTCATCTCGGAGTCAGAACTTGTCGCCATTTTACAAAGGCCAAGGCTGGTAAGCGCGTCCGCGTTGAACATGAATCCTGATTCTCGGCCAAAACATTGCCCTAACTGAGCCCCTCCGTAGATATTGTGATAGTTTATTGGAATGGAGTTGAACGCATCTTCTAGAGGTCCGATAACGTCAATTCCTTCACTTGGAACCCGCACGCCAGTTCCTTGGAGATCCTGATGACGCACAACGCGGGCGGTGAAGTGGAACTGCTTAAGTAAGGGAGGATGTAGCGTTCCGTCACTCTTCATCCGCTTTATAGATCCTGGCTTGCTATCTTCTTGTGTTGGAAGATCGTCGGTGTACCACAAAAGAAGGTAGAGTCGTTCTTCGATGGGAACATGGGCGTAGAACGGAAATTTCCGATGGGACGTGGGATCCGTCTTACTAGGCCAAAGTGGAAGAAACATACAAGGCGAATTGGGAGGTACATCAAGAAATATGTTGGGACATTCATCGATTTCTAGCAATCGCTTCTGCTTTGAGGGGCGTGGAATGAAATCGGAAGGCCAGCGTGTCCATTTGCTTTCAACATAATCGCGGTAATGCTTCCCTTTTTGAGGTAGGGATGTTAGAGTTGGTGGAGTAGTAATCCACGTAGGTGAATAGGGCATCTCTCCCAGTTTAGAAGACGAGGTATCATACGTGAATACCACTGTTCCTGGTCGCTTAAATAGCCCTCTTCTCCGCGCTCGTTGGGAAGAAACAACGATGTGAGGAGGTAGAACACTGAATGCATCGCAATGGGAGGTTGTTTTTCGGATATCTGGATAGAGCCAGTCATCGTCGCAAGCAAGATCTTGCCTTTCTTTTAATCTATACGGCAGAAGTCTGGCTTCCCGGGAAAAGGACTCCTTCGCCCAGCGATGCTTTCTCCCGACATTCAACGGGGGGTTGGCATCGATATCCTTTCCCATGTGGGTTGCTGCCTTCTCGGTCGGACGTTTAGTCTTAGGTTGACTGTCTGGGTCCAAGAGGCCGTGGGTCTCAAGTTTTGACGTGAGATTTGTGCTAGTATACGCCTGTTGCAGGCGTCGTGGTGCAAGGAATATCATTCGCGCTGATATGCCAAGCTCTACATGGCTTGGTTTCTTACTAGGGGTTTGCTCGTATCGTCGAGTTATAAAGAAGGCGTCGTCCTGGGAGAGTTTTTGGATGGTGACCAACGGAATATCGGTGCGAGAATGGTCATGCAGATAATTAATCAAAGTGTGTCGAAGATCAATAGGTTGGTTGACCAAAGTCTCGACAGCTGAAATAAAAATTATTAATGCATTTGAAATAGAAATAAGTAAGAGTACGAACAAGACATCTTCCGAGGATCGACGCGAAATCTACCGCTGAGGTCATTCCACCAAGATTCTTCAATTATAAGAACTACGCTCTTGAGAAGTGGCGACTTCAAGGAGGGAGAAATAGTGGAATTACGATTCCAGGTGTGCGATTTTGACCATGAAATTTTAGGAATTTTTGGTGTACTCCTTTTAGTGTATTTAGTGGCAGGGGTTGAATGAGATTTCTCTTTGAAGAAGCTCCACTGTTTTAACTCGATCTCATCTTTGCTCCTCTGCCGCAATGAATCAACAAATGGATCCATGTTGTCCAATGTCACCGTCGGCTTGACGTTTCGCTTCCGAAGCCAAGAAGAACGCTTCACAGAAGGACTGCTTTCTGTGGGTTCTTCACGGACTATTCCCGTCATTTCCCCTAATTCCGATGGGTCTTTAATTCCATTAGCAAGACCTTGGAACCAATCAAAGTTCGAAACTGCAGGAGACGCGTCATTTCGAAGAATACGCTTTACTTTGGACGTGACATAATCTGGTGGAGTGATGGTTGGGGCGCTTGTGTCTTCCTTTGGTTCATGGCTGTTGTCGGCGGCTAAATTAACCTTGGCTTTCCAAATACCATCACCGTCTTTCTCAACCTCGGGCTTAGGAATAAGGATGGAAGCTCCTGCGGCGCAGGGTTTAGCAAACATAATGCAAGGACATCTATGATCGATAATGTTGCTTACCTTCATGACGGCTGACGTTAAAGGACGCATCCAAACGTTTACGAAGTTCAATGGCACTTGGGAACATATCGTCATCCTAGTCAACAATTTAATTTATAAAGTTAACAGCAAAGCGAAGCACGACATTTTACAACACACCTCTTGTAAGAGTTTAATCCAGTCGTTATCATGCGACAACGCCACTCTGGCAGTGGGAATCTGGACCAGTATCATCATAACTTCACAACTTCATCCGTGTCCATGTGATAAAGAGCTGACGTACCTTCTCCAGAAGAAATTGGTTTATGTAGTCAGAGGGATGGGAAACCTAAGCGCACCGGAATTAGCGACATTTACCTTCGACATGAATTTCACTTACGTCACTTTTAGGTGGAAAGAATTCGATATTTACTTCTCTCAGAGTTGTCGACTGATCGCCTGGTCCTTGAACCTGTGGATTGGAGAGACCGGATGTAGGAGAACTAGGGGTTACCGCATGGGCGCCACCATTTGTAGCCAGATAACCTCTAAAGGGATTTCGGGAGGACCTTATGTCCAGGCGAGGAGACGATAGATTGGATACGGAGGACCAGGCATCCTCTGAAAGTGCAATCTTAAACCCGCGTACAAATAAACACTGATTCTGACGAGCCGTATTAGAGGGTACCTCAGGATCTTGAGATGGGCCAGTGCGAGCAATTGCTCCACCAGACTCCTTCCAGATATACCGTCGAATAGACGTGTCGAGGGGCTGACCGAATCTAAGGCGGTTGTAGGGCTCAGGAAATCGCTCGTTGTACGTCGCGATGCCCCAGAAAGGCGCTTTCATAATCCCAGTGATGATGTAGAGCGAATTTCGGTCAATCGGGCGCCCACCGGGTCCTTTGGCATATGCATACCAACTTTCGGCGCTTTTTACAACGAAGTCGATCAAACTCTGTTCGTTTTTGAGGTCTTCTGTGATCGATCCTTCCGGCAATGACAGAATAGCGCCTTCATTCGAGGTACACGCGAATGATGCTTCCCTATAATGCGCAAAACGTCGTATTTTAGAACGTACTGGGAATGCATAGAGGGTAGAAACTCGCCTTTGTTCCCAGTTAGTGTCAAAAACCACAGCACCACTACAGACCGAACTGCAGGGATCAAAGACAGTTTGTCGACTTGTAGACTTTTCAGGACGATCTAAGTTCCAGAGATCGAAGTCTTCTGGAAGGTTGAGTGGCTGTACAGGGTGGGTTCGGGGTAACCAGAAGTTGAACAGGAAATCAAAACCACCATCAGGTGTGATGATACCAACATCGCCGATATTTATACCTTCCTCACGATATTCGAGAGGGAGGAGTAAGTCAGGCTGCGGAAGCCAAAGTGGAAAGCCATGGCGGTGACGGAGCATATGATCAACATATATTTTGCAGCTACTGTTGAATGCCGTAGCGATCGGTGGGTGAGATGTCGATATCTCTTCTCGAGTGGAGGTCTAGAAGGCTGTGTCAGATATAAACTAGAACCAACTCCTAGCATAACGCACCAATGCCACTCGTGGCTCTGATATGGATATGGATGGCACGAAGGTTTGAGATTCAACCTCCCATACCCGGCTGCTTTCTTGATTGACGGAAGTGGCTTGCGAGAAATATCCCGATTCAGCGTCAGCAATATCATCGGCTGTAAAGTGAAAATATAAGGGTAGGCTAAACGTCAAAAGATCAAAGCGTACACTCTGGAGTTGCCAGCTCTAACGGCGAAGGGAGTGTTGGTAGTAAATAGTCAGGTCGAAAAGGGTTATTTGACTTAAGTGGTGGCCGAGACAAGGGCATTTGGGGGTATTCACCCGTACTACCTGCATCGTCGCTTCGAGAAAGACTGTTAGCCGTGCCAGTTTGAATTACCGAGGGTGGTGTAATAGCTGGTTGGTTGAGGTTGATGTAAACGACAGAGCCCCCAGCAGTTACGATACGACTATTACCGTTCACGTTCACCTGTCGCGCATTATCAAAGCTCGACGACACGGACATGAAGATAGTTACAGTCTCAAGTGCTGTGGGCGGCTCTGAGAACTGAACAGCGAGCCGTCGATGTTTGGACTAGTGCCCCCAGCGCCAAATTTTTCAGGAGGATCGTGGGATTAATTGGGGTTCTGCTGGATCTTTGATACACCGTTGCCGACCCTGCAGTCGGAGGTGAGAAAGAGACGTTCCGAGTTAATTGAGAGCTAAGCTTGAATCCCGTTCTCATCAGGTCTCCAATTCGAACTGGTATGATTTCTGCTTCCTGCACAATTCGACGAGCAAGTCTCCCTAACAGGGCAGTTTGCAAAAGTCCTTTGAATATCCTCTGTAATCTATCTCTCTAGAGGTAGTGGTAGCATCTCCGTCAGTTCTAGCTAGAGACTAGGAGTTGACATATCAACCTTTCCTTCAAGTTCGCACAGAATGTGGTGTTTACCGCAAGGCCTCATCATCCAATCGCGACAAAGATCAAGTATCAAGATGCACAGCCTATTTTGCAGATTCTCGGATCCCAAGTTACGACTGATGAGGTCCTTGGTTCAAAGAGTATTTCCGCTCAAAAGATAGAGATATCCAGAATAAAGAGCTGGAGACCATTGTGCACCATGTGCCCAAGTTGCACTTGGTTATTCGCATTCTCCATGGGGAGTCCGCTAAAGTTGGAATGAAATAACTAAATGCGCAGATAGATAAGCAGGCCTATTCTGGTGTGCAGTTCCTGTGAAGATATTCAATCTTTCGGGTGTGAGTTATTTGAGGTAAATTGCTAGGTTCCCTTCAATTTGAGACTTAGGATTGTGGTGGTGGTGGTAACAAAGAGTCGTCGTTGCTCGGCGCTAGGTCACGGAGTTATTTCGAGTGACGGATATTCTATCACATGACCATAGACACGTCGAGTCAATCGGAATAGTCGCGTCGACGCATACTGATGATCATGGCGATGGGACTTAGGTTGACTTCTGTTGGTATGTGAACAGTTAAATATCCAATATCCTAGGTTTCAAATACGGATGGACCATCCATTCAGCCATTAGCTGTCAGGCGAAGGATCATCTCTTCCTCCCCATCAGTGTCTCATTCCATCGACTAACCAATGTTTATGCCTACTCAAAGCGAAACTTGCGCCTTGAGTATCAGATTGACTGACTTACGCATCTACCGCCGGTGCTGTTTGAACTAGTTGGGTTGATCACAGAGCAGGAATGGCAGTCAACTCAGCTTGCTGGCCAGGTGGTGACAGGCAGATTTTACATACGAAGTGATGACAAGGATAACTCGCCTGGAGTAAGTGGGATGTTGTTAAGGCATTGGGGTGGTATTAATATCGGAATAAAATAAAGGTAACGCTCAGTCAGATAGAACTTGACTCAGATATATTGTAGCTGTACCTATCGGAATAAAATAAAGGTAACGCTACGAGAATAATCAGTAAGAAGAATGTAAGTGCATGTAAGTAACGTTGTAACTCACCTCAGTCAGATAGAACTTGACTGAGGTGTTTCTACGATATCTAAAGGTCTTTTATACTTGTAGAAATAATAAAAGGCGTAATACTTCGAGTGGATAAGAAAATTATGTACCATGCGTCTACCGGAGAAGTATGTGTTATTTGAAATTCGTCTAAATAAGAGTGGGTCGGATAAGAGGAGAATTAGGTGGGGTACTCAACGACGAGCGCAGCGTCGGACGGTTTGTATTTCCAACAATTAAAGCATTTTTACAGCTGCGCCCGTAGGCCACAGGAAAAAATTACCTCTGAATAGGTACAACCCAAACCAGCTGGCTTCCCCCTGAATATTACATTTACGACTGCTTCGATACTATTTAATAGCTTTTAACGTGTAGATAGCAGATATTTATCTTCACTGCGTTCGTATTACCACGACACGAGAAGAGCGATACTGACAGTTCCTCAACTCCCAGTCCAGAGTATATCGATGCTACTGATCATCAGGTCCTCTAAATCATAGGTTGGCATATAGGGCTGTACTCCATACCGTAGCCGTAAAATTGACTTCCACTGCCTGACGGTACGGTACGGGTGATTTTACGGCCAAAACGGTATTGTACGGTTGTACGGCAGTTGTAAAAGCAATTTTATTTTAAATGGGGCTGTATGTGCCAAGGAGTCGAGAACTGATTCCTGGTATAGAATGGTATACGTGAGGGTGGTTATGGTTTAATATGTTCGAGTACATTGCCTACGAGCGTCATCCCGACAGTACCGCTACGTTGCTTTGTAAGCTACCCCATATGCCCAGGTTGCTGTGATTGTCGTTCTGGCATCTTCTCGCCCTACAGTAGCGTGTCAGTATCAGATTACGCAATAAATAAATTAATAAGACTCATACTAACACCCGTTGATAGTAGAAAGTAATTTTTTTTAAATATAGAAATTGAGACGCCATACGGCCGTAATTTTACGGTCAAGTACGGCTCCAAACCGTACCGTAGCCGTACCGTCGAAGTCTTGCTGAAATGCTCGACGGTACGGCTACGGTGACCGTATTACGGTTCCGTAAAGCCGTGTATACGGCGACGGCGTGCAGCCCTAGTGGCATACCCGCACTCTCCAGAACTCCCATCCAAATCCACACGATTTGGTGCCACAGAGAGAGGACCCAAAACTGAGGCTATTATTCGGCATTATGATTTGTCCAGATAGATTCACGGTCACATTATTTTTTACAGGTGAAGAACGATGTGTCCTCGGTGCTATGGGTCGCGTCCTCGCACCCACCAAGGGAGATTTCAGTTTGGTTCTTGTATTGCCGGACTCAGTCGCTCTGTGCAACTATCAGATTTTTTGGGATATATGAAATGTAGAACGTTCCATTACCTGTCAAGCTGGAACAATTCTCCTCCCCACCTGGTCATCATCATACCGGAAGACCACGGCGGTTCAAGCAGTTAGTGCTTCAAGTATTCTCACGCTTGAGTGCCAGTTCAAGTTGTCGTTTCTGTTGGTAAATTGGATAGTGCTGTATAGTTTAATCTAAGAGCATCCAGTTGGTGGATTGAGATTCTACGGTAACGCGAGCTTGTAGAAGGTGACTCGTAGCGGAAGCTGTATATTCAAAGGGGAACAATGTACTATCCATACTTGTTCATGGGATGATCCTTCTTCATCTATTGTTAGATGAGATTTTTGGAGTTCTTATTGAAGGCAATGAAGGATAATGGGTTAGTTCCATTAAAGAGGCTGATATTCAAAGAGCGGGAGCAGCTGTCGGAACCGTTAGACTTAACACTTTTCTACAATGTAGAGATCTAATGAAGACGTTTTGTGATGGGCGCGTGCAAATCACCACGGATTTTTACAGTACCTTCTAAAAGCCCTGTAAGCATCCCCGTCCAATAGAGAAGTGGAAATGAGAGCTCGTCCATAGTAATTCTATCATGAACGCAGATACTTGACGATCGAGAGTCTTGAGAGAGCTAGAAGGAAAAATGACCCAAGACCCGCATTCCCAAATTCAGATGGAAGTGCCGGTGTAAGAGCATACAGTTCATTGACAGATATAAAATGGTTTGAGGCTGAAGCAAGTTTAGTTGGCAAATTATGCCAAAATGAATGAAATCACGAGTCAGTCGTTAACGTGAGAGCGACGAAAAAGTTCAGTGGTTGGCATCAACCGTGGTTTTAGCACAGCCACATCTTGATAAGATAAACAACACTCGATCCATTATCTCCAGATCCACCATCCATGATCCCACTTCCCGCCTGCTTAGCGAGTAGCGACAAGAACCCCCATCTGTCCTTGGCACCCCGGACTCTTACATTACCGGCAGGCTATATACCAGAGAAACAGCCGGTCATCGATTGACCAGACTGTACAGAGTTTATTAACCACTAATCCTCGCAATCGTTCACTCCAACGATCCGCCATGTCTTCCTCCGCCGAAACCGAGCTCGTCCCCGACATCTCCACCCGTGCCGCTCTCTCTAAGCGCACAGACCCATCTGCAGATGCTCAATACGCTGCTATGATCCGAGGCGAGCTGTACCACGCCTTTACTCCTACGTTCAACGCCACACGTGCAGAAGCCAGCGCGCTCTGTCACGAATTCAATAATAAGTTCTTTACCATGACACGCGTACAGCGTCTGAACATTATCCGAAGCATACTAGGGCAGGCACCTCTTCCTGAAGGCATCCCCAACGACGATCCCAGTCTTGATTCACTGCCATGGATTGAGCCTCCGTTCCGTGCTGATTACGGGCTACATGTCACTTTGGGAGAGAACGTGTTCATCAATTTCAATTGTACGATCCTTGATACGTGCCATGTAGCTATCGGAGCACGTACAATTATCGGACCCAACGTATCGTTCTATGCAGCGACACACCCAGTTAATCCAGCGCTCCGAGATGGTACAAAAGGGCCGGAGAGTGGGAAAGAAATAATCATTGGAGAGGACTGCTGGTTTGGGGGAAGCGTTGTCGTGCTTCCGGGTGTAAATATTGGGCGAGGTGTCACTGTGGGTGCAGGTGCCGTGGTCACGAAAGATGTGGAGCCATTTTGCGTTGTAGCCGGAAACCCGGCGAAGGTGATAAAGAAGCTCCCCGTTCCAGAAGGATGGGTGGCATAGACTACTTAGACTTAGTTCTTTTGTCCAACGAAGATACTTCAGATACGAAGGACTTTTAGGTGTGATACCCAACGGTAGGAATGTATCCTTTTATTTGAATGAACCATACCTAAACGTTCAGCCTAAGATGAACAAATCAACCTACATAGAGTAGATCTCAAATGTATGATTGATAAAGCAAACGAAAGGGAATTAAATATACTTGTAGGATTACATCTACAGAAGTCCATAAACCGATATAATTTTGATCGGCAAATAGCTCGTCCATCGTTCCATGTCAAATATCGTAAACAGTTAATTTAAGAAAGCAAAAATCCGGGCTCGTACCTCCGACGCTCCAGGTCTATTTGCAGGATTGTGATCGAAACAATGGATGATATACATCCATGCATTGTCATCCAAAAACTCTGATGATGGTCTCTCTGGGTATTTGTGACCTTCCATTTGATGTGCGATTTTATAGAACGTCATCTGTCCGTAAGGTCGCTGTCCCGACAACGTCTGTTCGAATTTGGTGAGTTGATTTTTCAGATTATAGCTGTATTTGAACCTTGTACCTCAAACATTAACGCCCCGAAAGAATATATATCTGAACTCATTGTCGGAAAAGGATTAGGGTCGAGGACCAGCTCGGGTGCATTCCAGCTTGGGTTGAGAACCGCGCCGCTCAAGATTGAGAGCATCGTTATAATGGCAGACTCCACAGATTGGGAAGTATCACGAGATAGACCGAAATCGCAGATGAAGACTCGTCCACACTCGTTGATAAGGACGTTCGTCTATAAGATTTTTATTAGGAGGAACTCGTGGTGGAGGGCAAAAAAAAACATGACATACAGCACTCAGATCGCCATGAACGACGAAGTGGGCGTGGACTATGAGAGGCGGTGATGTGTATAGTACATTGGAATACCTCAAGAGCCGAGCTTACGGTATTCTAACCCACTTGCAATATCACCGAGCTGTATCATCATGAAGAAATAAAACATATGTAATGAAAAAATATCCAAATAGAAATTTTAGAACTCACAATCTCGAAGCGTCTTCTAATCGAAAGAACGCGGGAGTCGGCATGGTGTGTTTGAATGAATGTATGAAGAGTCCAGCCTTCTATCCATTCGGAAACCATTCCATAACCGCCACCACCTTCTAATTCTGCCACACCCCAGAAAGGCACAATATTTGGATGTTGCAAATTTTTCATGATTGCGACCTCCTTTCGTAGCATACGTGCAGCCTGAACAATTTATCAAAAATTTAAAACAAAGAATTAATAAATTATTCACTACCTTGTTGCCAACGTTTTCCCTTACTCGGATGGTCTTGACTGCGACCTAAAAGTACTGCCGTGTTACGAGCGGCTCCAGTATAAGCTAGGTCCAATTATAAATACGTGCCTTGAGTTTTAAAGGGCCCTGCTTCCATACACCTTCCCGTACTTCACCGAAACCTCCATAAGCGCACGCAGTAGTAGAAAGTAGCTTCACACTGCTACTTAAATCAGGGACCTAAGTGTCGACAGTAATACAATTAGATGGTGCGTGTCGAAAAGAAGAGAAAAAAAGCCTAAATAGTAGCTTACTTTAAGCACGTGATGATGCATGGATACTTCGGACGGCTTGACATGACATAGTCGTCGATAAACCTCGGCAGAAAAATCAAAGCACACCGCGACTGCCCTCTTGATGTCGTAAGAAAGACGGTGTAAAACCATGTTCAGGTTACTGAAACGGTACACGAATGGCTTTAACGTTCAACGTCGAGGCGATCTTCTACTATGACCAGATGACTTACTGGTGTTCCGTTTCAACTTCCACAGTGCCTGTGGAAAGGTTGCGCTGCACTTGTACTTGAAATAGAACAGGTGCAAAGTAAGGTGGGCGGACGGCTGCTAAACCAGTCTGCGCCATCTGGTTAAAATATCAGGTTATGCACAGCCTAAAGTGTGACACAGGAACTGCGTTGGTCGAAGTCACGGCACACGGAAGGGGGGAAAGCTCAAAGGGAAAAAGAAACACTAGCGTACTAGGTACACTCTTGTAAGAACCTGGGGTGACTCCGTCGTACTAAGTAGGAACAAGCCCCTTTTAGAAATTAGTAACTATAACAGGAAGTTTTGATCTGTCTACTCAAGGAGCAAGGCTTTGAAGGCGATCCACCCTCGAAACCCTGAAAGCAGTACAGAATTATCGATTGATTAACATATCCATTAAGTAGCTTCCTGGCCGAGGGTCCGGCCGGTCCGGGACTACGAGTAGGACAACATAGCGCAGTGTCTGGCACATACACTATACTTGAGGCTTGGCACCCATTCAAGTAAGATAGGAAGTGAACCAATAGCTCGTACGCTTGGAAGAACAAGTGTGGTGACAAAGTGGAATAAAGAGAGCATTACTGTGCTAAGCATCTCGGTTCTGTTAAGATCTGTGCGAAGATCAAACATTGGTGTATTCCTGTGAATACACACATAGTCAGTAGTCCGATCATAGATAAAGAAAATACGACCTGATTTGTACGTCAGTAAAGATAAGAGAATGAGAAGATAGGATCACCTTCCAAAGTGTAAGAGATCGAAAGAGTACCACGAGCTACCACCAATTAGATACCGTAAGGTATTCAGTAATCGACAAGAGCGCTAGCGTTAGCTTTAGCATTCTATGAATAGCAAGCTTTAACAATAGCGCAAAGCCTTATTCGTTGAAGTCTTTTTGGCAGTACAAAGACGTTGCTTAATCACACTCTAGTAAGTAAACTTAGTGGCAATGGTTTAGTGGGTTAAAAGGATGATTTCTTTGTTTACTTAGTACAAGTTTTATATCTATCTACTTGCTTAGTTCAGGAATATTCTTTATGCTTCCAAACAGCATTAGAATATTCTTTTATTCGCTAAAACTTGTTCTCGAATAGTCTCTTGAGTTCCAAGTTTTGTATTTGTTTGACATAATCTTTTACTTGAAACAAATTCGTTGTTTGATTGAGAGAAAATACAAAGAAAACGAAAAGGAAGGAGAAAACTTAGGGTCTATCTACAGAGTAAACTATGATATTACAACAGGTTCGGATTAAGTAGTATGTCGCCTTCTTTAAAATCCACTGTTTGTTTAGCTGGAATATTAAGCGCTTATGTTGCCCGGCTTAAAAAGTCAATCAGTTGGTAGACATTCGGCCGATTATAAACATTTCCATCCCAGCACTGGGTGATCATTTCCCAACTTTCATCGCAAACCATAGGGCTCTCCGGTCTCTCAGGAAGGATTTTGTTGTACATTTGCATAATAATCCTCGTAGATGAAAGTCCGACATATGGCTGTTTTCCAGAAAGCGTCTTCAGGCCGTATACGTAAGCAATCTTTGAAAATCAGCGAGACGGAAATATAACTTTACTTACTTCCAGAATCAAGCTGCCAAATGCGTATATATCTGATTCTTTCGTTGGACATCTCCCATCCAGAATAATTTCTGGAGCGTTCCAACGAGGGTTGAGATCCTTTGATATCGATAAGCTGCTCTCACCATGCCAAGAAATATCTCGAGATAGACCAAAATCACAGATGAATACTCTGCCGTCATTTCTAATGAGAATATTTGACTAGAAAAAACAAGATTAGTCGAAATATATATGTAATGCGTGGTAGGTACTTGCACTGCTGAGGTCTCCATGCACTATTGAGTTTGAGTGCACTTTTATGAGCGCAAGTATTAGCAAACTAGTCAGACACTAGCGTGTATGAATTATTTTTATTACTCTTACAATAATCGAGTCCTTTCGCAATAGACATAAGCTAGCATCGTAGAGGGAACATAGAGGTAAGGCATGAGTTCACAATGTATATGGTAAGAATCCAACTCACAATACTGAATCGTTTTCCAAGAGGAAGGGCACTCTCCCTTGACATCTTGATAAATTCATGAAGTGTCATGCCTTCTATCCACAACGAAACCATTGCGTAATGCGAAATGTTGTCTATCTTCGCCACCCCCAATAGTGGTACAATATTCTCATGATTTAACTTTTTCGTAATTGCGACTTCTCGTTGAAACCTGTGGTAATTCTATACGAGGATCTCAGTCAATTACGAGCTCTATCATATTTTGAGATGGGTTTCACCTTCAGAATTAGGGATTGTTCTGTGTTGGCATATACTCGTAAAGTCTTGATCGACACCTGAAATAATCAGCTGAACACAAGGTCTATATCAACATCAAGGCTGTTCCTGCACCTTTGTTTCTGAAGCTCCTTCCTTTAAAACACCCTCAGACACGTTCGCAAAGCTTCCGAAGTATTTCGACATAACTAACACTCGCACATTCCCTGTCAGATCGGGAGCCTAGAAGTGTAGTTATTTAGAAATATGCACGGTATGTAGCTTTAACGCACCTCGTAATGAGGGGCAATCGTTTCTGATTTTCTTGCAAGCATCAGCGGCATAACGATCCAAGGCAGCCAGAAGAAGTTTAAAGCCCTTGAGATGAACCCTTTAAATATTTGAAGTAGGGTCGAGTGTTGACGATTCTAGTATGAGCGTTGCATAGGTACGGATTATTGGAGACTATAATTCTCCGTTACATACCTCTATCACGATTGTTTCACCGGTGTTGGAGGAAAGGTCCATCATGGAAATCGAAGTGAAGGATGTTTTGGATGTATTAGATCAAGGGGAAGTGGTAAGGAGGTAGCACTTATATAGCATTAGGGAGTAGTAGCAGCACCATTTGCAAGGTAGCAAAATTCTACTGCGCGAGAGCACACATTTAGCCTTAACCGGTAAAAGGGTATAGCACGTCAAGAGAACACTTCATGAGCGCCCGAGGAATAAACGGGCAACGAGCAACGAGCGCCCAAGGAATAAACGAACAACGAGCAACGAGGGCAAGCGCCCGAGGAATAAACGGGTACGAGCGCCTGCATATAAGCGCCAGAACGTATACGAGCATCCATGACGCGTTGGCCCTATCATATGCCGTATTTAGTGTCAGATGCTGCTGTGTTAGCCCCAGTATTCGTGCAAACTTCAGCGTCGACATAGTCGGAGAGCCTTCTTCGTAATATACCGTTGGCGGCGTAGCGTGATGGTTATATGATTCACAGGCTGCCGGACATGAAGGCAGTGCCAGGACTGGCATTTCTCGTTGAACATCCTGTTAAGTGCGCTAATTCTTCGCTCGTACTGGGCTGGTTTGCATACTTACCCGTGGAGAGATTCGAAGCGCCTACAAGTAATCAGGTACTCCAAATGTACAGCGAGCGTCAATCGTCAATCAACAAGGTTGTACTAGCCAATCGCTCGCGCTTCTTGGCTAGGCTTGTATATGAGCGTTTGAACTGTAGGCTGATTGTGAGCGTCTATGTCGTGCGAAGGAGAATAGACTACTTAACAAACAGAGTGTCCCCAATGAATCGTTGGTCACGCGCACGCGTCACAGCCAGACTGCAATATGTAGACGAAGCATCCAATTAATGTTGAAGGTCGAAATTCAACGAACGTTATGTAATATGCGAACTGGAACAGAAGCCAGAACCCATAGATTGCATGAACACTGGCGTAAAAGTACAATAAACCAATCCTAAAACACATTCCTCAAAATCCCGCGCACACGGTCCAGCACAACATCGTCCTTCTCCCCGTCTCCGTCCCTCGCCTCCAACGCCAATCCCGTCAGCTCCCAGAGGACATCAGGAAGATCGGTGATGCCCTCCACAGGCTCCTTGAGCGCAACTTTGCTCTTATCGAAACCCTGTACACTCGTCTCCTTGAATTCCCCGCCATACGATGCAGGGACGAGGATCCTCTCGATTGGCTGGCCCGTCCTGGGCTGAGCCACAACCCAGGTATTCCGGAAGTTTTCCGTCTTTGGCAGCGCCAACGTACGCTGCGCCAATTCCAAAATGCCATCAAAATCGGCCTGCGTGGGGAGCAGTACCTTTCCTCTGAAATCGACTGCAACCCGCTCCTCTCCCTTATCGCCAGTGAACAGAGCGAGTGTGAAGCCCTCCTGCTCGACTTGCGCGTTCCGTAGCACAGCGAGCTTCAGGGCCTCCCTTGTCGGCGTGAATGCGTGCGGGTTTGGATGCGCAGTCGCGCGGGTGTGCCAGCCCGAGTAGGGCGACGACCAGGTGGGTGGCGAAGACATGAAGGTGCGAGAGATATAGGGTGTCTTTATGTAGAGATAGAGCGTAAGTGCGATGGCGATCGTAGAGAGAACAATGGGGCGCAGCATCGATGTCCAGATTGCCTCAGTTCTAGTTCAACTTATAAGGTGGGCTTCGCAATGGCGACGAACAAAGGCGTAGCCTTAAGCATATGCCAGAAGACCCCAGAATCAATCACGGTCAGGTATCTTGGGCTAAATAGCACTTCGTTTGACGAATAAGTGGGGTAGCATGTGGTATTAGGATGGAAGAGCACATGCGTCGAAATTGGCGCCGGGCAACTCTCGTGTGCGACGCGGAGCTAACCGCGCACGGACCATAACCTCCTAACAGCCCTTGACAACAACGGCGATAATAAAAAAGCTTCATGGCTTCGTAGAAATGAGAATTCGATTAATTAGTTGCTCAATCAATTGTATATATTGTATCTTGGGTATATTGCTTCTGACCACTTATTTGAACCAGTACTAGTTCAGGTTCTAAGGGATGCGGATGAAGATGCTCTCTCGTCTGTTCCTGTTCGGCGTCTTGATTTCTCTTCTCCATCGCCTTTATCTTATCTTATCTTAGTTTACCCCATCCAATTTCGAACTAACTCGCCCTTTCCTTCAAACCATCGTTAACGTCAAAATTCCACTATCATGGTGGCAATATATGTCATTTTCCATCTCTACCCTCTTCTCATGGCTAATATTGATTACTGTGCAGGATATACTTATATGCACTGCCCAAGATTCTTATCTGACGGGATACAGTCATTGTCGAATGATTCGAAATTGGACAAGACCACGAATTCTCGCAATTCTTCCAATCCACGTCTTTTTCATCATTACAACACACCGCCGAACGCCGGAATGTCTTCGAACTTTGAACTGAGAAGGCATTCGTATCAATGTTCTATCCTATAACTTGTCGAGATCACTCCCACGTCTCCAGATTACTGGGCGTCCCTGTCGCATCAGGACGGAAAGCCATCGTCAAGCCGCCAATTTTCCGCTCGAACTTTGTATTTGCTCTTCTCTTGTGAAGAACACGAGCCTCGTTGATCGTCCGTACATTCTCCTCACGTTCAAGCATATTTGACATCGCCTAGAGGTTACCGCTACACAGCCTTAAACTCAACTTTTAGGTGGTGCGAATCAGAAGGGAACAAACGAATCACGAGTACGTATATGCCTTTCATTCCTTCTTATTTTCGACTCGTTCTATCTTTATCCTGCACTCCATATATCGATTTGGTTCCACTGGATGGGGGAGAAAAGGCGTCTTGGGCGGGCGGAACATCTCGTCAACTGATCCAGCAACTGCTTCAAACTTCGTTGATGCCAGTCAAGTGCCAGTATGGTTTAGATGACGACGTCTCTCAGGAGCATTCCCGCCGTCGCTACTTGCTCCCGCCAACCCACCTACCTACCGCATAACGATACACATTCATACATACTTACATCCGTGTTCACAGCCAGTGCCTATTCACGTTATACCACACAGCGAGGAACACCGGATCGACGACTGGCTCGAGGATCCTCCCAGCTTCTTGGACGTTACACCCGCTCGAATTCGCATTTCGAACTCGAAGCAAGAACGAGCGTAAACGAACTCCAACTGCGCTCCTAACTTGTCTTCTCACTGCAGGGCTATAAGTTGGGCTTGCGTACGCTAGCTTCTGGCACTCCCACACCCCACCCAACCTACTCTGCAAAACAAAACATATGGGAATGCCTGAACCAGACCCATTTTCCTCTCTTCTCCTCCCCCCTGCGAACGAGACGGCGGAGGAGAAGGCACTGCGAGAGCAGCACGAACTCGAAGCGCAGCGGACGAGCGATCGGATTGACGAGCAGATCAAGTTGGAAAGGGCAGCGTTGAAGAAGCAGAAGGGCATCGTTAGGGTTCTGCTGTTGGGACAATCGGAGAGCGGGAAGTCGACGACGTTGAAGAGTAGGCGTCTTCCCTCTTTTGCTGTGCTGTTACTCTGACTGACCATGTACCTCGGTCACTAGACTTCCGTTTGAAGTACGCCCGTACTGCATGGAAACAAGAACGTAATTCATGGCGGTCGGTTATTCAGCTCAACCTTCTCCGCAGCGTCAATACCATCCTCGACGTGCTTCAAGCTGAGATGGACGGCGAACCCGTGGATAGACCGACCACATCTACCTCGAGTGACCTCGTAGCCGAAGGCGAGGATGTAGATGGCGTGGAGGCGGCTATGTCAGTGGAAGACAAGCATGCAGAGGAGTCTGAAGAATCTGACGCGGGCGTGGGACTTGAAGGCATGGGTCTCGAGGGTATGATTAGTATCGGCAACGAAGATGCCGCTCAAGCACGGATGGGGAAATCGGGTGCAGGGACACCAAACACCTCACCGAGCCCGACGAGCGCCTCTCCCTCCACACTACTTTCCTCTCCTCTCCTCTCCGCATCCACAGCGCCCACCAGTCCTAATCCCAATTCTCCTGTCGCACTACCTTCAGATGGCCCTCTCACCTCGCACCACCAACTACTTAAACTCCGCCTTGGACCCCTTCGTCGTGTTGAGATGGACTTGCGCCGGCGTTTAGGTGCAGGTGCAGAAGAGGACTATGGGGTTACCCCCCTCGGGACTGTCACCAACACGCAAGTTACTTCTGCCTCTAACAATGTGGGAGCGGGGACAGGCACGCTCGTGGCAAAACGTTCCCGCCCCGAATTCGGCGTGCGGGAGTGGAAAGATGCGCTGGTGAATGGACAGCAGGGGGCGACGTATCATGGACGAGGAAGCCAGCATGGGCATGGGCGGGCCAGTGAGCTTGGACATGGGAGTCAGGTTGGGCATGAAAGCCGGCAGGTAGTTGAAGCGGGAGAGAGGGGCGATGTTGATGAGGCGACAGAAGTCATTGCGAGCTGTCGAGAGGACATGAAGGCGCTGTGGATGGATCCTATCGTGCGGGATGTGTTGAAGAAGAGGAGGATGAGATTGGAGGATTCAGCAGGATTGTGAGTCCATTCTGGTCGCTAATCATTGCATGTTTAGGCCCGCTGTATCAGGGGTCTAGCCGGTCATTCGGCTGAATGATCTGTCTACTCGCTCCCTTCTTACCCATGTTTATGTTATCTTCAGACAGTACGCTCACAATGTGGTTACAGTTTCCTCGATGATCTAGAACGCATCGCCACGCGCACATATGAACCGTCCGATGACGATGTCGTCCGTGCCCGCCTGCGCACCCTTGGCGTTCAAGAGCACCGGATACAGTTTGACCAAAGCGTTGGACAGAATCAATTCTTTTCGAGTATGCTCCTTCCTATCATGCAATTCTCCTTATCTCTAAAAGTATTGGAAATTCATAGGCACTCTTGGTCAAGACTTTGGGAAAGAATGGATATTATATGATGTTGGTGGCTCGAGAACCATCGTAAGTGTTCTTTCAATACTCTACCACCACTCATATGCATCTATCAACAACATCCTTTACCGTGCCCGTACACCACAACCTACTTTGGATCATATTTTCCGTCTTTCGTCTCTTTGAGTATACTTAAGCTCACGCGTCTTACGTTCAGCGGCACGCATGGCTACCTTATTTCGACAACGTCAACGCCATTATATTTCGTACGTTCAACCAACCTGCACCGTGAAGCCTATTAACATTTTGCTTTATCAGTTGCACGTAGGTTCCCTGCATACCTTGCACATCTTGCCCTTGCTGATGGTTATACCTAGCCATATCATGCTTCGACGAGCGCCTCCTTGAAGACTCGCGTGTCAACCGACTAGAAGACTCTTTCCTGCTCTGGAGAGCCGTTTGTACCTCTAAATTGCTCGCCAAGACCACCATGATTCTGTTCCTCAATAAGTGCGATCTTCTTAAGCGCAAGCTCAAGAGTGGGATTCTGGTAAAGAATTACCTGCCAAGTTTTGGCGATCGCACAAACGATGCCCCAACGGTGGTGAGATGTATGTGCTTCCTTCTTTGAGTCTGAGGGTGGCCACTAAGGATACACACCTAGACCTTCGAGAGAAGTTTCGGGATATCTTGAAGCAACACTCGCCGGAACCTCGGGTCAGCTATTTCTATCCTACATCAGTAACGGTATGATTTCAGAATTTAATCAAGCTTCTCATTAACTAACCGCGGCGTTACCGTGGTAGGATACAAAAGCGACTGCCACAACATTGAAAACAGGTTCGTAAATAGTTACTTCTCAATTACCGGCCAGGCGTGATTAATATATCGGTTTTCAGTTCGAGACAGTATCCTGCGAGAGCATTTGAAGAGTGCCGATTTTGTTTAGTACTATATTTCATTTTGTTGTTATGTCAAACATCCCCAGCTTTTCCTGGTCAGTCCTTATCTCAACCCTTGTGTTTGTTCTTATGCCATTGCTAAAAAAATTGTGATCGTTATATCACGACAGCAATCAACATATCCTCTATATTATTTCTAGTGAAATTGTTTCAGCGGTCTAAAATAGAATCAATTGCCAACACTTTTAAAATAATATTCCCAGCGCTATTCAAACTTTCTCAGTCTCTTTTACTTCCAGATAGGCATCTATACTCAAAGAACAGTTCTGATAGTTCTTCCTTACTTCGCACAAGTATCGGCCGTCTTTATTTTTTTAAATCTAGATATCATCAACTGCTCTAAAACCCTCAACCCACTCCAACCACCTGACCACCAGCGACCACAGAATTTCCCAGCGAACAGTCAACTGTCACGATCCACTCATTAGCAATGATCATATTGATATCCAGAGTGCATTCCTTTGGAGATATTCCACATGTTACGGTGCGCTAGATATCTATTTGTTCTGCCAATACCCTCTACCCCGTAGAAACCCTTTGCCCTTCAGCGCGATAGCTTACATCCTGTCGACATAACTGGAAATCTACCAGAACCGATAGTAAGAGTATTCGAGTATAAAAGTAGAGCAAAATATGCGTTTCTAGCCATCTCCATCATGTTTTCCCTCAAACATCAGCCATTAACTATCACCCTCTTAAATATTGGATGGTTCGTTTCAGTTCAGGCAGGGGTCGCGTCTACCTTCGCAGGATCTCCAACATCAGCAAATTTCCCTCCTTCCGGAGCCATTGTATCCGCACACGATAGTTTTTTCCCCGGTGCGAGTGCGGTGGGATTTGCTGGTCCGACACCTAGTCAGTTACATAGTCTCTGGATGTCTGATATGGTTTAATAACACTACATCGTTTGATTTATAGCGGGAGACGAAGCGGACTCCGTTGTCACAGCTCCTGCTGTTGCAAAGATGGATAATATCTTCCCTCTCATCAAACCGGATTCCGCGGATACGAAGAGTAGTGATTTTGATATCCTCCAGAGCTTTGGGACACTCTCCCCGTGGCATCTGTGAAATCATTTGGCTTACCGAACACATCACCATTAATACCCAAAGATTGTGAACTAAGTGAAGTTCATCTTCTCCACCGCCACGGAGCAAGGTATCCTTCCGATGGTTCGCTTCGGGCTGCGTTTGCAGGGGCATTGAATGCCGTTGCCACTCGCGGAAATTTGAGCGCTTCAGGACCCCTCAATTTTATCAACACCTGGAGATACAGACTCGGTGCAGAGATTCTAACTCCCTTCGGCCGCTCTGAGCTGTGAGTCAATATTTCGTCGTACCCTCCTGGTGGTTAACATAAGGATGATTAGTTTTAACTTGGGCGTTGGATTCAGAATGAAATATAGTATTTCTCAGCTCCACTGTATCGAACTATGTCTGATATAGAGTTATAGGTGACCTTCTTAAAGTTTTTAAAGATCTTCCTGTCTTTCGTACAGCCTCTCAAGGTATGTTATGTTGTTTCAAGATTAAATACTCTTACTCGTGTAAATCACTATTAAGCTCGCATGGTAGATTCTGCGTGCGTATAATTATTGCTCAATGCTTTGTTCGCCCGCTTTGCTGAACAATTATTAGCCTTCACTTTGCAGTCGGCTTTTTTGGTGTACAGGATTTCCAGCGAGAATATCATCAACTTATAACGATCGAGGAAGAAGGTTTCAACAACACGTTGTCGCCGTATTTTCAATGCCAAAATGGTGGGAACGAAATCGCTGGCTTGGGGTCAGACAAAGCATTACAGTGGGCAGACATATATCTTCGCCCCGCCATCGCACGCCTGGGAAGGTTTCTCGAAGGATACGATCTTCAAGTTGAAGATCTGGTCGCCATGCAACTGCTTTGCGCATATGAAGTAAGTTCTGGTTTAAATATGATTTAGTTACTGCGACTGCGAGTACGGTGCTTGAAGACGTAAAAAGAGTATATCTTCTAAACTGCTATATTCAGACGAACGCCCTTGGATATTCGGCCTTTTGTCATCTGTTTACTGAAGAGGAATGGAAAGGATTCAATTACTTCATTGGTATATCATACTCATAGTTCGATTCTCATGTCACTAAGTATTTCTAGATCTTTCATTATTGTATGGCGCTGGACCTGGAAATCCAGCCTCCAGTGCGATGGGTATTGGATATGTTCAAGAAGTTGTATCACGGCTTACACAAGAGCAAATCACACAATTCAAGACGACTGTTAACGGCACAATTGTCAGTAGCAACATCACCTTCCCTCTTGACTAGCCGATATACGTGGATGCGACACACGATATAGTCCTTTCGAGAAGTGAGGGATGCAATTAATGGAGCATAAAATTATAGCTGACATCGTTGAATCAAGTTCTGGTTGCTATGAATTTTACCAGTTTAGCTGCGAATGGACCACTTCCTATAGACCATATTCCAGAAAACCAAGTGCGTATTGAATTCGTTCTTGGATGAAGCTGAAGTGAACAGGATTACTTCCCATTTTAGACTGATTTTTCAAATCAGATCTCTCCATTTGCCTCCAATCTCGTAGGACAAGTATTGGAATGTCCCACTGGAGCAAGTAAAGCGACGCACATACGATGGCTCTTGAACGATGCCGTTCTTCCGCTCACCGGAATAAGTGGTTGTAAACCTCACAGTAATGGCTTGTGCGAGCTTTCGACCTTTATTACAGGTATGAGGCAGCGAATTGAGGAAGTCGACTTTTGGTTTGATTGTTTCGGAAATTATACGGTCCCTAATCCTGATTACATCACGAATGGACAATTTCCTCCAAACCTCAGAAACTGATGGCGAATGTAGATACAGTAGTCTAGACCCTGGAATCCTTTATTCTGGAATAAATGGATTTGGTCATTGAACAAGTAAAAAAAAGCCAGATAAGCGACGCCAGCAGGATTTGAACCTGCGCCCTCAAAGAGGAACAGATTTCTAATCTGTCGCCGTAACCACTTGGCTATAGCGCCCTATTTATCTTGGATTAATATTTATCTACTACAATCCTATCCACAAGGACATTGAGTTGCAAGCTGCTCTCGTTCCTCGTTCCCTGCTCGCTGTGCTTCAAGATCCAACACTTAAGTTCACCTATGTGTAATCCAGCTCTCACAGAACCATTCAGAGCAAATCAAGCTATTCGATCTCATTCTTCCCTCCCGTTGTCGACCTAGGCACCGGCTAGAGAGTAGGAATATATATATAATATAATCCAGAGAATACCTGTATACCTAGAAAACAAAAGAATAAAAATGCGAGGTGGCCTCACGTCGGTCCTAACAACCTAGGAAGTGAACTGCTAATAGAATGACGAGGTGCTGAGGGAGTTGAATGAAGAATAGCGCGATTGAGACCGGAGGAAGAAGGCTGAGGGGTTGGCTGACCGATAGGCTGACGGAGGAGAAGACGGGTGCACGACGGGCACTACGGAGACGACAGATACTGAAGAAGATTGCTGGAGAAACGCTAAAATAGTCGCCCGATCGCAACTACGATAGCTCGACAACGAGAGCACGGAAAAATATGAAACAAGATAGCGTAGAAAGACCGGAAGGAGCGCTAGATGATGCAAAAAGACCGAAGTCGTTTCGCTTTGTCGTCGTCGAAAGCGTCGCGTTTTAGTGAAGAGGACGATTTGCGAGCATCCAAGTCCCAAAACTTGAATATATTTGTTTTAAAATCGAAGTGATCGTGTAGAGAATGAGTACAGGGGAGGAGGAGGACTGGGGTCGTCTGAACTAATGAACTACGAAGAAAAACTACGATCTTTAAGTATGTAGAAAGGTCATAACAAAAAGAAGTAAAGTAGAAGTAAAATGTACAAAAATGAAGTAAAATGGAAACATGAGCGGCTGTAGACACCAGACTCGCTCATGGGACTCGATTCATGTGGATAGAACTACTCCTATGTCTAATAAATACTTAGATTGTCTATAAAAAAAAGAAGAGACAAATCAAATTGAAGAAAATGGTGTATTTGCGATGTCATCCGTTGTTCCGAGCTCAAATAACATTGCGGAACGATTTTGAAGCTTCTTGATGCGTTCCGAACCTTCCCCGACGATTCCTAGTCGAAAATAGATACACTGAAGTCGATTTAGCGGCAGCAGGACCGAGTTTCCGGGTACAGAGCCGTGCGAGGCTCGTCACCGTCAACGCTGATTCTCATGCCCTCAGCCTGTATCCTCTTTCACACCCGCCTCCTTCGCCTTCACCCTTCAAGAATGGATTTAGATCCATCCACCTCCAATTCCGCTACGCATTCCCTCCGGATTCTCTCATTTTCTCACGATTCTGCTATCTCTGTTCGTTGCGGTGAGAGCTTGTGGCAGCTTAATTGAGGCAATTGGTACGTCAACGTTCTTATGTGTTTCTTTCTCAAGCTTACAACGATTTACCTGCCATCCTCTAGTTCTCTATTATGTCCCGTCCGTTTCACATCCCGTATATGCACCATCTCTTTCCCGCATTTTCAATCCCTTGCTTACCTTCCGCTTACTCACGTGCATTCCTTCTGATATCGCGGCTGATTGAGGCTGCATCTCTCTTGCGCAGTCTTCGCCTCGAGTTGCTTCGCTACTGAGCGGTGAATTCTCAACTTTCATCCCAGCAGACATCTTTCCCGACTCCTCATAGTTCGACGCATCCAAGATTTTTCGTTGGATCCATGGGCTCACTTGGCTCCTTATCTTCAGCTCCCTCGTATCCCCCTCCGCAGCGTACCCTGCGGGCCTGGACATTCGCTCCTCCATCGCTGTGACTAAAGTACATCCGAAGACGGGTGAGTTGGACGACGTAGCATGGAAAGGAGAGTTGAAGGTGGACAAGAGCATCATTCTACGAGTAGACTGATTACGAAGGTGGATGGGAGGGTGGATGAAGTGGTTTTCACAGGCCTGGAGGTGGCTACGAGTAAGTCGGCGTTGAGCCAGTTTGGCGGCATGGCAGACGGATTGGGATGTGAGTAGGGAGTTTGTGTTACTTTTCTCTGGTTTTTGGTTTTGTCAAGGTATCAGGTAGTACTTTGACGTCTCCTACATTCTTCATCTGGGTTCAGTGCCATCCCTTCGCTCGTAGACTGCACCCGCTGTTCTCTTCGCATCTATCCTTTCCATTCTTTCGTTCTTTACATTCTTATCATTCCCACTTATTGTCCCTTCTTCCACCCTCATAGATACGAATTCCTCATGCGCCATGCCCTCTTCGATGACATGAGCTTCAATGTACTCTGAGCTCAACACACGCCCAGATGTGAAGGTATTCCTCCCCCATTGGCTGGCTGACGTTATATATCTGTGAGTCTTGGCTTTTGTTTTCGCGATGTTGGGGAGCGTTTGGGAGGGATGAAAGCGTTGTTGCGAGGGTTGTAGCGTGAACAAAGTTAGATATCCACCGTAGTTCTCGACATGTGCCAGAAGCCTCTGTCGGTGGCTCGACCAGTCGATGGAACTGAATATATAACTGCGGTAGGCAGTGAATTCGGCATGTTTTGTTGTGCTCGGCACCAATCGCGTCCTCCATTTGGATGGGATTTACCCTTTTCGTTAATATTTACATTGCTGGAGTTAGGGAGAATGTTGATTGGATATTGGTAGATGCAATGCTGTACTCAGGGATTAATATGTCACTCGAGTTAGACTTTGGTGCGTTGCTGGTGATGGTTATATAATATTCTCTTCGTGTCAGATGGAAGCAACATTATCCTGCTTGTTACACTCCTTCTCTGGTCCGACTTACTTGGTCATGGTTGTATTGTTTCCACATCTTCTCATTCATCTTCTACCTTTCTAGTCCATAGTAGATGTAATTTAATTGCTTACTTTGTTTGTACTCAGTTGGCAGTGACTTGAATGTCATCATATAATGCAGAATGAGCCTTGATACCTGTATTCATACATATTTCAATTGACATTGAATAAAGAGCTTCTTGATTTTGTTTGCTTGATTTTTTTAAACAACATCACTACTACTTGGATGATATGAAGTGCTTCTTGAATACTATCAGTTCATTTATTTAAGCTCGATGGAAAGCAGCAGAAAATAGACTTCCATTGATTTGCTTGGTATTCCTCAGTTTTGGAGTGAGCTAATTCTGAATTATTCAGGACATTATTCACAACCTCAAAGAATTCATACTTAAATCACTGGTCTGGATATGTGAAAAAAAAAAACTACTCACATATGCCTGACGAGCAGGAGCTGAAAATCCATTATTTTCCTCAAAATCTTGTTGCCTTTGATGTGTATGCTGAGTTTCATTATTACTTCCATGCTCTCTGCTGCCTGTACCCTTTGATAATTCAACTGTAGAGAGATTTTTCTCCAACTGTGGTTCTTGCTTCCTTGTAGTGGAAGATGGAGCCCATTGTTCTTCCATCATATCTACACCTCCAGAAAACTAAAAATAAAAATAAGTAAAAAAGAAGCCTCAAAATTCATGCATCATAAGTTCTAAAATATGAATCATAATTACCTCATATAATAACATATCTTCTTGTTCACCATGATGATGTACAGAATTATCAGATTCACTGATGATAGTTTCATTATCTTTATTTAGTTCCTCAACATCCAGTTCTGGGACCTTAGAAGCATCTTGCTGAGAATAAAGTATTAAATGAAGCCTAATGAAATCAAATGAAACATACTTCAAGGAACCAGCTCTCATTGTCATCTGGGACATGAAAGGCAATTAACTGGATACCAAAAACATATTAACATACCTGATATTCTTGCATTCCATATCCTAACTGTATAATCCTGAGATCCTGAGACAATGTATTGTCCATCTGGTGAATATGCTATAGAGGTTACAGCATCTGTATGTCCTTCCAGTGCTGGTATTGCTAATTTCCCAGTGCCAACATGCCAGATTCTGATTGATTTATCAGCAGAGCATGATGCAAGATATGTTCCATTGGGAGAGAATGCAACAGATCTAACATGGCCTGAGTGACCTTTCAATGGATCTATGACTTGTGTTCCTGTTTCTGCATTCCAGAGGTAGACACTGCCATCTCCACATGCAGAAGCTATATATTTTCCATCTGGTGAGTAGACAGCTGCATGAATAACAAAGTGAGAATCAACCAAAGGCCCTAAGGTCTCTTTTCCAGTTGTAGCATTCCATATTCTTATAGTGCTATCCCAAGAACTAGTGATTATATGCTTTCCATCTGGTGAATATGAAACAGATTCCACAAGATTTGTATGACCTTCAAGTGGACCAACAATTGTTTTCCTAGTCTCCACATCCCAAATTCTCACAGTATTATCTGAAGATCCTGAGACTATGTGTCTACCATCAGGTGAATAAGCAGCAAACCTGACAGTGTCTGTGTGTCCCTCAAGAGGTTCTCCAGTCATCTGCCTAGTATTTACATCCCAGATGCAGATAGTATCATCAAAAGAGCTTGAGAGGATATATTTTCCATCAGGGGAGAAGAATACTGATGTAACTTGGAGATTATGGCCTTTCAGTGCTTCCATAGTCTCCAGACCAGTGTCTGAGTTCCATATTTTGACAGTACAATCATCAGAGCCGGATGCAATGTATTTTCCATCTGCAGAGTAAGCAACAGACCGGACACTATTTGTGTGTCCATCCAGAACTTTTAGTAATCTTTCAGAAGACTTGATTGACTTCTCTGAAGCGGCGATTGACTGATATTTAGGGTTTTCAGATAGAGATAAGGAGTCATTTTGCATGTTTTTAAATGTTTAAAGGGATGTAGTTCTTTATGAGTTGGATCTATGTATGCTCTCAGGGTTTCGGGTATACAAAATTTAAGATTTCTTACTGTATTGAAGGCTTTTCACTTGACACAATGTAGCTGGGGCTCTCTTGAGGCTTCCACTCAGAATGGTTTATTGATGATAAGTAGATGAGCACAGGTGAGTAGTTCCAGATAGTGGCGATCAAGAGAAAGGGCAGCAGGAGGGACAGGTGTGCTGGTTGCCTTGAGGCCTGAGCACCGCAAAGCCGGGTACAATCGAAGTCAAATGCGCACTTCATATTTCCATTTGATACTAATCGCGTGGTCCGCAAATTAGGCCACGTGATAACAATCCGTGTCCGATGGGCTCCCGGCTGTTTGGTAGCCTTACACCTGTTACGGCTGCAATACCGGGAGCCCACACTATCAACATATCTGAGAGTTCGACACATTGCCGGTTGACGGCTTGCTCACGTGAACTTTGACCGGCCTCTATAGCCGAAACTTCACAGTAGGCTTGCTCAGACCAGGGAGAAGGGAGTGACATCTTGAAGTCGTCGAAACACGAGAAGCGCTATGTGATGGTTAGGTCACCACTATGATACAATCCTCTTCGCCACCTTCATCATAGTTACAAAACTTGTTTACTATTTACGCTCTGTACCACTACCTTCGTCATGGTGTTCATTCTTCACTTATACTCATAGTTTGTACTGTAGTTTGTCGTCGAATTAACGCCATGCACACACACTCTCAGTTTCGTGCTTCTAAAAGTCGCCCCTTGCGACAGTTAAGATCTTTCAGCTCAATCGCCAGCCTTGACTTTGTCCGTAACACACTAGTGGCAGAGAAGCATTCCGAATTTCCAATGATGATCCTTAGTTCGTGTATGTGGTCCGGTGGGTCAGATTCACTTACAATTCCAAGATGAAACGTACTACAGCAGAGGATAAGAAAGCTAAGAGACAGCAAGATTCACAAGATAATATAGACATACTTCATTTACACCGGGGCTACCGGAATTAAAGGAACAGATATCAGAGTGAGTATGTCATGTCTTTTTATCTTTCAGGGATTTGAATTCGAGTCATATTATATAGCATAGGTCTTCATTCGCTGACTCATGAGCCACCATATGGCGCTTTAAATATCAGGCACAGAGTAACCTATAAATATACATAAAATTCGCGTTGTTGAATAAACTGGCTGGCGCAGGTAGTCAATCGTCTGCATGTCAACCATACTGCAGAAATAGAGTCCACGGAGGACATGTTTCAAAATATCAAAAAATGGAGAGCATGGAAATTGGAGACTTTATAACATTTCACCGCGTAGAGATCCTGCTTTCTTGTTAATAAAATCTATGCACTTAAAACATTGTCGGCGTACCGTGTTCTCCACATTATAGTGACTGGATCTTTCCCGGCCAGAACTGAGCCCCCCCATGATTCTCCCTAAACCATGGCTCATCATGCGCCAGCATTACTCTCACACGAGGCATGTTTAACAGCTCCTTTATTCGAGCAATATGCTCCTCTGCCTGTTCCTTATTTACATGTGCGCATGAATGTAAATGGCCAGGGTGTCCAACTGCAATATCCGATGCTCCATTGAGGAGATTCCAATGATGAGCACTATCACCTGCCAGGTAAATCCATGCTCCGTCTGGTGAGGTACGAGCAAGGAGGTTGATATGCCCTGGGAGATGTCCGGGAGCATCGATGATGTACAGACTGCCGTCGCCGTAGAAGTCGAGTGCGCGTGGGAATGGACCGATAGGCTGCCAGTCTGCGACTGAGAGAAAATTCGTGCGCCCCAAAGGGAGGAGGTCGGAGGAGAAGGAGCTGTTGGCTTCGGCCGGGTATCCAGGATTGAAGAGTTGCTGGCTGTCGCCGCCGAGGACAAATACGCTATTTGTAAATGGGCTGGTATCTCCAACGTGGTCCCAGTGACAGTGTGAGAGGCAGACGGTAGTAATATCAGCTGGGGATGTCCCACCCTTCTGCAGTGATTGCGCTACATCTTGCTTGACGTCGATTTTATATGTTTTCTTGATCCACCTCACCACTGCTGGGGTGTAGTTCTCCCAGTCCTGTCGAATGCCAAGATCAAAGATGAATTTCTGGTAATTCGCGGAGTGGATGAGCAGGAAGGACAAAGAGGGTGCAGTGGTGACATGGGTAGGATCTGCGTTGTTAATGAACATAACATCGGGGAGGTTTATGAGTCCTGCTTCGAGAGCAGAAATGTTGCAATAATGCTGGTTTGGGCTGGGAAGTGGTAGTTGCATATGCTCAAGGTCTGATGTTCAGCCGCGTTCAACATCGTCAACAAGATATACACACCTTCGAGTCCTGGGAGGTATATCAACACGGCACGATTGGGTTAGAGGTGTGCTTATAAAGTTGTGGCCTAAATATGGCGTATTCGATATGTGCATTCGATGTCCCATGACGGCATCTATGAGACAAATCTGCAGCAGCATATCATGACATCCTGTGAGCGATGGGTATGCCTGTGAGCAGGAGAAGAGCTTCCATAATGCCTATGGGGAAGGACTCCCCAAATCAGATACTGTCCAGGAAGACGGCAAGAGGGATCGCGGATGATGGTGAGAAAGAATGACGAGAGAAGAGAATATCACAGGATGTCAGGAGTAAGTATAATAAGCGTGCAGGTGCAGTGGGCAGTTGAGGAGAAAGCCATAGCGCTGGCTGCAGCGATGCTAACGAGTGGTGTTGGCCTAGACTCGAGCAATAGTAAACGTTGCCAAAGATGATGATTAGCGACATCGGCAGTGGCATCCGGAGCACACATTGCGCATTACGAGAACACAAAATTGTTGGGACCATGACATCACGGATCATAGCAAGCCATGCGCTCGCCGTCTCCCGGTGGTGAATAATCGTAACAGGTACCAGGCGTTATATCAAGTGTCAGTCTCATGCTAGATCACTTATATAAGCACACCGTGACCGCCTGGCTTAGCGAGGCTAGCCGTTTTGGTCATTCGCGTCCGACGCCTCAATCGCTGCTCTCGCTCAAAATCGTCATTTGTTTCTTACTCAATGCTCGCTGTGTTTCAAGATCCATCATTCGCATTAACTCACAGGTAACCCCGACCGCAAATAAACGTTTGGAACGAACGAAGCTGTTCTACTTCGTCCCACTAATGCCGACTACCATTATGCCATACCCTCTCTCTTCCTCCTTCGCCCAACCCTGTCTCCCCTCCATCATTCAAGAAAAGATTTGAATCAATTCTCCATTGCTACTATGCATTCTTCTCACTCTCCTCTTATTTATCCATGAATCTACCTCTGTCTGTTGCAGGTGAGGACCTCATGGCAGCTTCAGGCAATTGGTACGTCTCTGTTTGTTTGTTTTCTTTCTCAAGCTAATAACGATTGGCTTACTATCCTCTAGCTCTGGTAGTTTATCCTGTCCGAATCTCATCCTACATATGCACTGCCTTTTCCCTGCCTTTACCATCGCTCACTCATCTTTCCGCTTACCCACAACCATTCCTTCCAATATCTTAGTAGATTGAAGCCGCAGGACGTCAATGTGGATACTCGTTAGGATATAGATGGATAATCGAGGATGGGGAACCATTGTACGTTCCTCCTCTTCATCTCCCCGCTATATTCTGCCTGGCTAACTTCCTCTTGGACTAAGGTCTCGCTGGCCCTGTATGCTCACAATCACGCCCATAGCACATTGGATGCACATCTGCTATGAGCGAGCAGCCACACTGGGCTTCATTGACGATATCCGCTCATCAAAGCAGTTTCTGTCTCTCTCATTCTTCACTCTGACTTGACCTTGACGCGGAGAGCGGTCAATACTTCAACTTTTACCCCAGCAGACCTTAGAGTACTCAAAGCCCTCTTTGAGGATCATGTCCTAGTGCTTCATTTGTGGGGTGACGAAAATCGGGAGCATCTGATCTCCGAATTTAGAGTTGACACCAAATGAAACCTTCCGAATTTGTTGATGACTTTGAATTTACCACTGTTGTCGGTGGTTCCAATGGCATCGCCCATAACACCAGCTTCGTTCATCTCGCAAGTTTGTCCGGATTCGATATCGTGCAGGTTGGTCAAAGCTTTGACAAGAGCTCCAGCCTGATCCAATCAATGTTTTATGGGTATGATTCTATGTCTAACTAGAGTTGTAGGAAATCTTTACCTTGAACTTGTTGATGCCAAAGACTTGATATTCATCAACCCAAGTGAACTTGTTATTGGCAAGGTACTGAGCATCCCCAGACCAGACGACGTTGTACACTCTATTGAACTTCCTTGCAATTTAGAGGTTTGTCATTGAGGCCATCACGCTAAACACCGAGCTCGAGATTTCATCGACTTAAAATAAGTCCTCGTCATCCACCCACAATACCTCTTTCTTTTCAACATACATCGCTTCCCTCGTCGTCCTCAGGTGTTCTGATTGACAAGATGTTAGATATTACTGAGAATGAAGGTAACAAGCTGAATATCAACACCTTGAAAGGGTACAGAAAACTGAATACGAAATAACGAAAACCATATTCGGTTATCCGCGTGTATATGCCCCTATATATATATGTAAGGACTTATTTGATGATGCTAGATAAAAAATTCTGAAGATCGAGAGAACATGATGGCGTTGGTTCGATCTAAGGCTGCCTGATCATCAATCAACGACCCTCGATCCAAGCAACGTTGGAGCAGGTCGTTCTGCCTGGAGCTGGTTGCATGGCTCGGGATGGTAGCAATATGGATTCTTGTAGTCTACGACACGACACGACGTGGTATGTACATTACGTGGTCATGTGATTCCTCGCTTAGATCTACTGGTACAACGTATCAACCACTGGAGTCTAATCTCCTGAGGGCCTTACATACTACTAGTACTAGACAACTTTCAGAATAATCTCTGTATAGTCTACCTTATTCTACAGTGACATCTCATACCTACTAAATAATTCCTCTAAAGTTGGAACATTGCAGCATGTTACAATTAAATTTAAAAAAATACACGGGTAGCACCGAAGCTGTCCCAGAGAGACTTGAACTCTCGATCTTCCGATACCGTAAGTTATGAAATAACAGTCGGACGCCGTAACCAACTAAGCCATGGGACATTCATGTTGCTCTCCACTGAATTAATCTGACTAGTCCTTCTATGTACATACTCCATTGTATGTAGTCTGAATTTAGTGTTCATATGAAGTGATTTAATGGATCTTCTGAATATATTAGCCAAGTACTCCTCCTATGACTAATTATTAACTTCTGAGACCTTTCAGTTTCCAAGTAGCAATAGATAGATCTGAAAAATACTGCATAATCCAAAGGGAGAGCCACATTTTTTGCATCATGGCCGTAAATGTCGCCAGCGTTGTTGAAAGAGAGAAAGAGAGTCACAGTGATGAAATTAATAGTATTGCTGAAATGGAATGATAATATATTTTCAAGATACCAAAACTGAGACTCAAAACTACTTTTTCTCACTGCCCTGATATAACCTATGATAAGCAAGTATTCCTCAGGAGCTATTGGGGTTGGTGAGGTTATTTAGTTTTATAAAACTACAGATTTTACGCTACGATGCACAAGTAATATCTTCATACCATCATTGTAGAAGGATTGGCATTGAAAGCATGATCCACCAATTAGTAAGAGCCATTACGTTGCATATTAAGTTGTGTATCGGAAAAACTACACGAGGATCAGCGTTAAAGATAGTATTAAGGATAAATGCTTACGGTGGCATTGTCTCCTTTCTCCCTCTCGTTGTATCGCATTTGTTCCGTGTACGTATCGGGGGTGAGGCCAATTCTATGCATCTCAGAATCTCTCCTGGCATTCTCGCGAGCCAGATAGTTCGTCATGAAGATACATAGAACAAGACTCATGCTGACGGTGGCGATCAAAAGGCCATGGCCTGAGAAATATCTCGGAGCATCCGTAGATCTGTACGCAAAGCCAGAGATAACACCACCAAGGTTACCGAAGCCTGAAAGAGATCAAGAAATGTAAAAATTATTAAAGAACATAAACCTACCGACGTGCATAGCAATACCGACAGCTCGCTTAGTAGCACCCCCGATATTATTCCCGTTCCATGCAACACCCATAGGCACGTTAGGATAAATACTAAATAAAGAGAATCTTAGTAAAAATTCGATAAATAATGGGAATATTACATACCCTGACACCACGAAGAAGGTCCCAACGTATTGAACGCCAGGTTGGTGAGTCGAAATGAGTAAGACGAAGCCGATAATGGCCACAACGCAAAATCCAATCATATAGACTCCACGCTTTTGGGATCTATCCGCCGCCCAACCGCCGGCAATCGTAGCGACACATCCCACAACGTACGGAGGTACACTCATGAGTTGTGACTGTTCATTAGTGTAGCCCATGTTCCTGACAATGGTGGGGAGGAAGAGAGAAATAGAGTAAAGGGGAGTGTAGATACCTAAGAAAATTACGGCGAAGTTAGCCATATGCGGTAATCAGCGCGATATAACTGGTTACCGATGGTAATCAACATATGAACATAGATTTTCCAATCCTTGAGGGCATCGAACAGGTACTTGGAGGCGTATTCATCGGCCAATGAAGTGCGGTCTTGTTTGAGACGGGCGCGAACTTCAATACGCTCATCACTAGTCAAGAACTTCGCACTAGGAAGAAACTCTTAGCCATCATTTAGAAGCACGGAGAAATACAATTTACCTCTCGGGGCTATCGTTGATAATCCACTTGGCAAACCCGGCGACAATGATAGTAGCAATACCTTCAAGGATGAAGATCCAAGCCCACCCAGGTCGGCCACCAACACCGTCCATTTCGGAAATAGCTCGCGCAAGGAGACCACCGAATGCACCGGCGAGTGTGGCAGCTGAGAAAAAGATCGCCATACGGAAACCGCATTCGTGTCTGCGATACCAGAGGGTGATGTACCAAGTAACACCAGGGAAGAGACCTCCCTCCGCCAAACCAAGAGCCATACGCGCAATGAGCAGTCCAGTAAAATTCTTGACCAATCCCATGAGCGTCATGCCTAAAGAAATAGTTTAGTGTTCGAAATCGAAAATATAAGAGTTAGAGACGTACAGGTACCCCACGCCACCATCATAACGCAGAGCCAGAACGATGGACTCGTACGCTTCATCATGATATTACTAGGAATTTCTGCTGCAACATACCAAGGAAAGAAGACAGCGAGAGCGACCTAGAAATCCAGTCGGCGTGAGATAGAAAAAAAAAAAAGTGGATCCTTTTACATTATAATCGAGCCCATGCATGCCCAAATCCTCCTCGAGACCAGCCAAACGCGCATTGCCGATGTTAGAGCGATCAAGGAAGGAGAGGCTATAAGTAAGCGTCAGTGATAAAAATACAAAGAAGAAAAGAAGCTCATACAGATATAAGAGGGCGAGGAAAGGAACAAGGTTCCAATCCATCTTCCTCAGAAGTTTACCCGTCCTCTCACTATCGAAGGTTGGGCCGGCTGTCTCTACCGCACTTGGAGAAGCTTCCACATGATTGATATCATTCTTCTCCAGGATTGAATCCGGTGCTGACTCGTCGTGGATAGGCTTGTCCTTCTTGAAGAAAGACATGATGAATAGAAGGCGAGGGCGAAGAAGCCAATGCACGAAGAAAGCGGAGACAGAGAATCTCAGACTTTATAAAAAGATCCAGAGCTTGAATTCTTGGCCCAGTCCTATGATGCGTGTACCGCGTTGCAGGCGGGATGTGAGGTCTTGGTCGGCGCTAAAAAATGTTTCGATTATCTTGTGTACTTAGTTTTAGTATACAGAACGCTGAAACACAGAAAGTGGAGTCTGGTGGGGATTGAGGTGCCTTGGAGCTGCGCGTCGCTTGCAAGGTTCCAAGCTAAACATTCAGTCGAAATGCGTAGGACAGCTTTGAAATGGACCAATTGGATAATCACGCTCTTACGAAAAACCAAACACATAAATGGAATCTGCTCTGCAACTGAGCGCATATGGTACCGTAGGAGATACTTTGTTCTTCGCTTGAGAGGAGTTTAGACGAGGAAGCTACCCTTTACCACGGTCAGCGCTTTATCGAAGCAGATATGCAACTGCGTACAGTATAAAGTCGCCCAACCCTAGATAGCCATTCCAACGGTCAGTTGACAGTTTTTCCAAGGATCTTGGCGGACTGGTTGAGGATATCCGGGCCTAACCAACATCGGGCACGACGCTGTAAGGAATTTCATATCACATCTGTTACCCCAATAATACCCCACACAGGCCATACATACCCCGCGATTCAGGGTCCTCTTATCATGGCGACATCCTTCAGGTATGATCCAGGCTAAGGTTCATGCTTAAAAGTATATTCCGATCGCGCTCATTCGCGCTCATAATTATTACACTTCCTTCCAAGGAAACTTATTTGCAACTTGGTTGCCGTGGCATGACTAAAGAAGTGTATCCAGGAGTTCGTATTAGTGAAAACGGAGGTTTTGCTCACTTTTAAGCTCCTAAACCGAAGAGACTGGGGAATCGTCATGGTGGCTGGCAATGAAAGGGAATAACTTCAACGGATAGCCGATCAAATCACGCTCAGCTTGGCACTGCTCTCCAAAGCAAATATCAACAAATGTCTTCCCATCAAGACGCTGATGTGGGAAGGGGACTCAAACATGGTCTATTTCAATATGCTCGAAGTTTCTCTTGGGATCTTTTATATTAAAACGACGTACCAGCTGGAGAGTAATCTTGGGACTGCAATTTTATTGGTTGCTGCTACAGAAATGATCTACCTAGGCAAGACAGCTTCTGAAGGCGATTGCAGATGAATGTGTTTGAAATGCATTTCTGGAAGCTGAAGGAGTACTTGTACACACATCAAGGATGTCTTGCACTAGCTTAGACAATTAGAATGCAAAATCCAAGTGAATGGATGGTGCTTGCAATAGGATCTTGGTTAAATTCCGAAGATTGTTAAACTGACTGCCGATACGTGTCTAAAATTTCGCTTTAAGTGCTGAGTCTTAAGCACGGATGATTACCATTCAAAAGTATAAGGCGCTATAGCCAAGTGGTTACGGCGACAGATTCGAATATTACGACTATCTGTTCCTCTTTGAGGGCGCAGGTTCAAATCCTGCTGGCGTCGCTTTTTGTTTGCAGTCAAAGATAGTTTGAAATTGTAGCTCTGCCGGGTTCGGACTAGCGTACTAGAGGTGCTCGGTATGAGGTTGCAAGACAGAACTCCATCAGATATTAGAAAAGACATAACTACGTTGTATACTATAATTATATAAAGAGCACTTGGATCTTTTCAATTAGTAGAAAGCACTAACGACATTTGTATCAAGTTTCAACCACTACCGCCCAAGCTTCGTTTCATCTGCCGCCGTTGGCACGCCCTAATCAAGTCCACAGGACTTTCCAGCGGTGTCACATTCTACATAAGCGAAACTTATGCAGTAATTGGAGAGGTTGAGAGGGAACCGCCAGTGTAACGTGCCAAGCTTTCATGAATGCTCGGTGTCGTTCCTGAAGGACGAAGATGGTTCACCTAAGCTATTGCTCACCTCATTAAACTTCCCGACAGTTGTCATATGCATAGTATATTATACTATCGATCACCATCGAATTCAGAAGCCGAACGAGTATCACACTGAAAATTGAAAGATAAAGGTAGTATGACCTCATTAGTTTGGCAAAACCTTCTAATATCTCACTCCCATGGCTGCTGGTCATGATCGTCGTTGGCGACAACAAGGCACATCCTCTTGCTCATCGTCCTTGCTGACCTCTGATTTCTCAACCTACCCGCCATCTTACCGCTCTCCAGGCCCTCATCACCCGAGCGGCCTGATTCCCCACTGTCACTGTATGCCCCGCCGTTTCGCCCACTACCACCCAGCCTTCGTTTCGTCTGCCGCCATTGGCACGCTCTCATCAAGTCCACAGTACTTGTCAGCGATGACACGTTCTACACAAGCGAAGACTATCCAGTAGTTGGAGTGGTTGAGAGGGAGCTGCTGTACACCCGTTCCAAGCTTTCACGAATGCTCACAGTATCATTCCTGAAGGGCGCGGATGCCTCCAATGTCGACGACTCAACGTCCCGCCACCGCATTGTCACAGCTGGCACCCTTCCTACCTACGCGTATCACTACCCCACGCCCAGACAGTTCCCCCGCCACCGCGAGCTCTCCGCTACGGTAAAGGAACCTCAATCAGATGTTTTCGATGGCAATTCCGACGAGAAACGCCGAGCCGCAGCTCATTAGCCGGGTCTAACAATCTCGTCCCCTCCAGTTAAGCATTCATTGCACTGTATACTGACACTCCTGCTGGCTTGGAGTACCTTCGCCCCGCTCGCTCACCATCAAGCACCTGACTCGAGAAGACGCTAAATACGAAGATATGAAGTTGGTGTGCGTTGTACTGACTTCTCGGATAAGATGTCTAGGATCGAGTTTGGCGATGTCTGGTGTTCGCCGAGGATGAGGATTAGGATGGAAATAGGGATGAATACTATGGAATGTGGCTGGTTTCCTTCAAGATCACCGGGCTCTCGTTGAAGGACCTCAGACATAGCGCATTCCCCGGACTTCGTATTCCCGACGCCGAACAGGACAGCATGGAGATCATGCGCTGTCCCCTCGATAACATCGTTGGTATCGACACCTTTGTATGCTGTCTCTCGCTATGTCTCCCCGACATCAATGCGAACGAAGTGAATCTACTTAGATTTCTCATGAAAATGGGAACGAATTTACGCTGAACAGCTACCCCGGATTCAGCGATGCAGTCCTCAACACTATGTGCGGGAAAACCGCAATCACACCATGCACATTCCCCACATCCCCTTCACGAGCAGCATCTCCTACCCAAACTTCACTGTTGCGGCTATGAAGAGGACGGCCGAGGCACGGGCAAACGCGGCGGAGGAGTGTCCTGCGAATCAGATGCCAGAGATTGGTCTTCTACTTTTTGGAGGGGACAGCTTGCGATTACTGTTGAGGATGTGTGGTGGTTGTTCTACATATAGAATATTCTGTGCCGCATCGAACAGGATGATGGGAGCTCGTAGTAAAGAAGGTTAACCTACGCTATTGTTCACCTCATTACACTGTCTAGCAGTCGTCATAATATATTCTACTATCAACCATCATTGAATTCGAAAGCCGAACGAGTATCACGTTGAAAATTCGAAAGTAACTAGCAGTGGAAAGATAAAAGTAGTGTGAGTGACCTCATTAGTTTGGCAAAACCTTCTAATATTGCGTTCCCACGTCTGCTGGTCATGATCGTCGTTGGCGTTGACAACAAGTCACATCCTCTTGCTCACCGTCCTCGACTCCGGTGAACACCATGTCCTCCAAGTACGAACGGTTACCGACGTCTGAATTCTCGACTTACCCGCCATCCTACCGCTCCCCAGGCCCCTCGTCACCCGAGCGGCCTGATTCCCCACTGCCACCCTATGCCTCACCATTATCATCCTCGGCGACCCTACGGTACCCGCTGTCTGCGTCATCCTACGACGCCGACCCCGATGCTGAAGGCCAAGAATCCTCTTCAGACCCTCTACTCCGTAGGGGCTACCCTGAACCTTTGCCAGCGTTCGATTCAGACCCACGCTTTGCCCAACCAACACCGTCGCCGTATGCAAGAGCTGCGCTGCTGCTTTTTGTAGTGTTTCTATTCTGGGCAGCGTGGGCGATTAGGAGGGATGTTTGGATAAAGGATATGGAGAGTCGAATGCCCAAGGAGGAGCCGTATGATTGGGGGTTGCCGTATTAGATCGGGTGAGTGCTGTGTCCGTTGTTCGCCTTCAAGGAGACTAAAAGAATGCATGTTTTTTCCAGGATCTTACTCTACGTGCTGTCTGCTGGCGGAAAATACAGAACTTGCACAGATTGGACTCTTACTCGACCCGGATTCGTTTTACTTCAACCCTTCTCTACTTTAAACGACACATCTCCGGCTGAATTCACAGACACTCCACACTATCTACCACTACCCACGCTCCTTTTCAGCAGTTTCCCGTCAATATCATATTATACATGTACCAACGGACTTATCGTCTACCCTGTGTTCACGATTCGCAGACACTAATTTGTAGAAATATTGTTATAGCTACACCTACTCTTGAATATACCCTCTCTTTTTTTCCTTTCCACCTTTGATATTCCTGTGCTAAGTATGTGCAAGACCACTCTATAGTTAGGTATCCCCAAGGTTTCCTCAATGGTGGATATCGCATTTCTCGTTCAAAGCCGGCTCGGTTTTGTCAAGCTACAGGTTGGAATCAAGAATACTTGATCGTTCCAGCACATAGTGTAGCCAACTCATGTCAAGCGGCACGGTCGTTCCAGTATCGGATTTATTTACCAAGGTCCTCCATAAAAGATAATTCTCAGTAAAAACAGAATTCAAGTATTAGTCACGAGTTAGTCAAGTATTATTTCAACTTCACTAAATGCAGTTATATTTACAGATGTATTGATAGCGTTAGTTATCTTGATTGATGGCGTTATTTGATGAATATACAATGGTTAATCAATCCGTCTCCTTCGTCCGAGGACGTGTTGTCGTCCCTCGAAGCTTTCTGAAGATTTGTATAATTTTCTGCGTTCCTGTGAGTTCACCGAGTTTCCGAGGGTTGAGATTTACCGGAGGTTAGCGAAACACGAAGAGAATCTCGTTTGAGAACTTAAGAGCGTGAAATACGTGTCGAAGGTCTCAGTTTTGAGAAAGGCTACTCTACTACATCCAAGTATCTATCCTTATATACAAGTACGAACTATCTGTGAGTTCGCCGAGTTTCCGAGGGTTGAGAGTTGCCGGAGGTTAGCGAAACACGAAAGAGAATCTCGTAGAGAACTTATGAGCGCGTGAAATACGTGTCGAAGGTCTCCGATTCGAGAAAGCTGACTATCTACGTACATGTACCTGTCCTTAAATACGAATACTAGCTATCTAAGTGAGTCATGAGTAAGTAAGCGAGAGGTACCGTAAATGAGTCGAGACGAAAAGATAAACCAAAAGTAGAATCTACGGCGAGTAGATACGCGAAATGTCACGCGTACCTTCACTATCAAAGTGAGTCAAGTATAAAATAAGCGAAAGGTACCGTAGTAGAGTCAAGATGAAATGATAAACCAAAAGAAGAATCTACAACGAGTAGATTCAGAGAAGATAAGGAGAACGAAGAGTGAAATGAGTGAGAGTGACTCAGGAAGATTCAAGAAGAGTCATCATCGCATGCCGTCGAGGTCATGCGATGGAATTTATTGACGAGGCGGGAGGTAGTCGGTTTAAGGACGGTACCGACGCGACGAGATACGCGAAATGTCACGCACACCTTACAGTTCCTCTCCTCCTATTAATAGCTCCTAGACTCTATTTGGGGATGTTCAGTATGAATACAGATGTAGAAAACTGATAGTCACGCACATTGTGCATGTCGAAATGATCTAAACCGCAATCCGGCCGATGTAAGTTGTACTCTGATCCATCATGTTGCGGTTGATGCCCTGGTTCTGTTTGCTGTAGTCGATTTGCATCTCTTTTTTTAAGGATAGATGGAAATATGACCTAAAAAATAAATCAGTATTTTCTGATCCAAGATGATAGCTAATCAGCCTTACATTTGCAGCACGATTGGTATGTTCTAGAACTTTCCGCCAGTAGCCGCCACCCTCGTGGCTGATGAATCGATTTAAATTCTCGGGCTCTGGATACCCAGAATATTCGTCGATTTTCGCTGCTTGTTCGTTTGCAGAGTCCCTAGTAGTACGCCACGGCTATTAGAGAAATTAGTAAAGATCATAGTACTTAGGGGTCGGGGGCGGGATGGAAACGTGTATGTGTGCGTGTCCATACCTGTTGCCTTGAAACCAGCATCCGCGCCTCAGAGAGTCCGGAACTTCGATCGAGTTTGAATGGTTCACCATGACTGGTGAAATCGAGCTAGAGGTACGTTGCTTAATTATCTGCTCAGAATCGCAATGGAAATTGAACGAACGCAGAGTTTAGCTATATCTATTTCCTCCTTTTGAGATCTCGGCAGCTGCACAGAAGAATTCCACGGTAAAAAATTCAGAGGCATGTGCCCGCTGTTGGAGAAGTGTGTACACTTTTGTAATGGGTCGTTGTTAGACGATAGATTTTGCAGAGCTGGAAAACTTTCAGAAAGTGACCCTTTACCATCCAGTTGAAAGCGTTTTGCAGAAATATCCATTTTAGTCTTGAAAGACAGTTTACTGTTATGATCGGCGACACTCGCTCGCCACACTGTTAAATTAATCAGCATAATCTCGCATATCTAATATCACATGTTAAATGTGCCACATACCTGTTGCAAATGAAATAAATGCTTGTATTTCGTTCTTCAACACTTGGGCGTCTTCAGTGGCTCTTAGATATCTTTGCAAAACGGGACGTGCAGCAGAAATAGCGGCTACATTTATCATCCTCTCAAGAGCAGAAAACATTGCTTCCACGGATATATCAGTTGCTGATTTTTCCGGATGCAACGCCTCTATATGTGATATTAGCAAAGGGTGCTATAACGGTTATCAATCCCACCAACCTGACTTTCCGTATCGAACATTCAGCAGAAGAGTACCTCCTGGTGAACGAACTTCGGTAAGTCCCTCGTATATTGCTGCTAAAACATCCCCTATCGTGACAAAGTCGTGGCGTCTATTTCCTGAGGGTGCTATAAAAATATTGCAAGAAAGCAGTGAAGGCTTCCTCGCATCCGAGATGTGTTTATGTAATTTTTGAAAAGCCGCTTTGCGTGTACGATGATCGACCAATACGGGGTCTAAAACTATTAACGCCTGTAAAATAACATTAGTTAGATGAAAAGGTGTGGAAAAAAAGATGTTACTCGTTTCCCTGGTTCTCCACGATGGTCGCGAGAAAGTCCGTCCATTTCTGTTATCCGGTCACTGTTGAGATTGCGCATCGAGGAAATTATGCAATAAATAACAAATTACCCTGCAGATTATCGTCGCTTGCAATTCGGAGTGCATGGCGCCCTGCAATGGTTTGATCAATGACTGATTTACGATGTCCAGCGAGTCTATCGAATAAGCATAGGGGACGGAGTCCGGAATTAATAGCGACACGTGCAAATTTGGGGCGTAAATCTTATAAATTCTATGTGAGCTTCAAACGTAGAATGTTTTCAGAAGTGAGCCTTTACCATACAATCGACACGGTTTTGGATAGATAGGAGTGTCCGTTGCGGTTGGATCCCCATGAGTGTTGTGAACAAATCTGGCCACACCTGTTCTCCCATCGCTGTTGAGATTGTGATTCGAGAAAATATCTAGTAAACAACAATTTACCGTGATCAAAGGTTGGTCTATACGTGAACCGAAGACGTTTACTAAATTCCTCTCTAGCGGGTATTCCGTCCTAACCTTAGTGTATGAGCAAAGTACATCGACAGGAAGTGTATTTTATATAGTACCTTGTCAGTTACTGAGCACCACTCATCATCGTGTGCAATGGCAACCCGGGCTTGCGGAATCTGGATGACTGCGGGTTATCCACTTGTTTAATACATGATTTTAAGAATGACTTGCCTCACTCAAAAGAATATTATTGGTAATATCCGAAGGGTGAAACAACTTATAGAAATTAGAAAATGTTAGACATGGTGTTCGGAAGATTTCCAAGGACATACGTGGTTCTTTGAAGGATATATGTCAAGATTGACGCCAATCTGGCATTGTGTTGGCAACTGATGTGATGACGATGACGATGATTCACTCTGACTTGAACTCGATGTGGGGTGATGTCCACCAATATAAGGGCTGTCGTCAGAACTGTAAGCAGTTTTTATATATCCAGCTGTTTTGTCACAAAGATCCTTCCACGCTTCTTCAGATAATGCGATTTTAAATCCACGCAAGAATAAGCATTGGTTTTGTAGAGGGTCACCCGAATGCCCGACCTCCATATCACTATCAGGAGAAGGTCCGCTTCTTGCAGTAGCTCCGTTCGATTGTTTCCAAATATAGCGCGGTCCACGAGAGAGAGGAGATTTACCAAACTTTAAAACATTATTACCTTCTGATAAACAGGAACTATAGGTTGCGATGCCCCAGGATTCTGACTTCATACAGCCCGTGACCAAGTAAAGCGAATTTCTGTCAATAGCGCGCCCGGCAATGTTTCTCGCGTATGCATACCAGCACTCGGCGTTGGTAGAGATATACTCGGCCAAATGCCCTTCGTTCTTGAGATCTTCACGCAAGGCACCTTCCGGTAATGAAAGAAGTGCGCCTTCATTTTTATCTGCGCAGGTAAATGCAATCTCGCTAAAATGAAACGATCAGCAGATTCCTGATCTACACTATATATAATTAACTCACGAGGTCTCCCAATTAACGTTAGATTGTACATTTCCACTGGAAATATTACTACATGGATTGAAGAAATAGTTTTGACGGTAAGTTTTGCGTTCTGGGGGCGTCGATGAGTCGAAACTCTCCGGGAGATCCCGAGGATTTATAGAGTGCGTTGAAGACAGCCAAATGTTGAAAAGGAAGTCGAATCCGCCATCAGGCGTTATAATACCCACATCTCCGATGCTTATTCCTTCGCGACGGTATTCGAGTGGAAGGTTGAAGTCAGGCTCTGGTAGCCATAATGGATATCCGTGTTTTAGTGGAAGCATCTGCTCTATATAACTGTGGCAGCTGCTATTGCATTTTGAAAGAGGACTGGGGGATGAGAATTTTTCTTCTTGACTGGATATCTAACAACCATGATGATAAATATGCATTCGAGCTTAGATATAAAGAAAAGCTAAATACTCACGAGGCTAATTCGGCTACCATTGCTTGAGTTTAAGGATTGATGATTTTCTGCATCTGCTTCATGCGATTCGAGCGGTGAAGAAACCTTAAGAAAAAGTTTCTGGTCAACTAGGATTCAAATGAGGCAATGAAAAACCACACGTCAGCATCTTGAACCGAATCAACCCAAGATTCTACTCTTTTTGTTGTTTCGCTAACTGCCGCCATAGAGGTATTTGTAGCTATAGCTAGTTAAGTGATTGTCTTGAATGATATGGAGGCACATACAATTTGTTCGCACGTTACTTCTGTCAGACAACGCTTCTGTGGCCTCGGCGCCTGAAGATTCATTCGCAGATTCACTTGAAGTCGAGGATTGAGCTTCAACACAGTCGTCATAATCATCAATATCTACTTCCTCCGGCGTGAAGTCCAACGTGCTATCCTTCGTCCGTTCCAACAAGGTACTTTTTCCCTTGGTTAATGAGTGGTATTGATTAACTGCAATATGTATGATACTCCCGCCAGCATTCCATATGACATTTTCTGTAAGCGTCTGGTTCTTTCCGTTGCTGAAAGCTTCGGCATGAGAGGGTGGTTGCATTGAACCGTCCATGGGTGTTTGGTAAGCGCTTAGATGGGATGAGAGACTCGAAGTATTGTGATGTTCGTCCTAGAACCGTCTTTTAAAAGATATTCTACACCAGGGCAATGCATAGAGCGCTTCAAACTAGACGCTGAATATTGATCAAGTAGCACTTACATAGGGCGTCTTTACAGCTAGGTTTCTCGAATAATAGGGGAAGTGAAAACGCAGTGCATTTATGCATAGCATTGCTGTGGCCAACGGACAGCTGTCTTTTGCATACCGCGACTGCCGTGTCGGTAATTCTATTCATCAGTGCACTGCAGCCAATGAACTCGCCCCCGGAGCTTCCGACTGTGCATGGTCTACCCAAATATTTCAGATATGCTGTTAACAGTATAAAATTACGACCTTTCCACGGCTGCCCGCTGGCAGAGTCCACCGCCACTCCAGACTCTGAGTTCCGAGTAAGTAGTCAGCGTCGGGTGGATAACGACCCAGTAAGGCTCTCTTCCCAATTGAGAGAGAGAGAATATTCAATGTGCAATTATAATCGCCGCCTCGAATCGTCTGATGTTGAACAGTATTGCATTGAAGTCGTTGATCAAAGCATAAAGGTTCTAAATTTGTCAAAGTCACAGCTTTGTTTGGCAATGGCAGAGCATCTGATAGCGTCAATAGGAACTCAATCGCAGATGCGGAGTATTTTCCCGAAGGCTGGCTATCATCCGCATCCTCACACAGCATCCTTCAGCATTGTCCTAACTTTCTTCCAAAATACTATATTCTCAATGTGCTTGCTTTGTAGAAGTGATAATAATAACTAGCAACTCTAATTTAGAACAATATGTATCGGATACACTTTAAGTCATTGCGATATATCGATAACAGCCAGATATCATAGATTCGAGAATGCGCTGGGCGAGTTTAAAACGACACTTATTACGGCCAAGTTGGTGTTTAGAGAGAGGTGTAACAATGGTAATATTGGGGGAACCTAGTCTACTCGTAGTGACCAAAAGTGTCCGTGTCTGGGCTTTTTCCCACGGGTTTCCATTCCCTCTCTTCCACCTTTGTCACAATATACAGTAGCATAAAATACATGTATATTTATGAGATTTTGGATAATGATAGATGTACTACTTAAGTATATGTATGCAAAATTATAAGGTGGAATTTCCACCCTTTGTTGCCACAATCTCCGAAACACAATCTGGCATCCTTGGAATATGTACATTCACTTTTTCTGCTGCTAGCTCCTCACACACAGCTACATCAGCCTTTCAAAACTCTTTATTATTTGAGGGGGAATATTATAAATCATGTTCAATGGTTTTTAAGTCATGCCAAAGCGAGCCGATTGTGGAAACATTAATAGATTTTGCAGGATGGGAGAAAGTTATGAAAGTGCAACCAATCCTTCATTGTTTTTCTGGTAAAAAAACAGATTATTGAGGCCAAATTTTAGATTTTAATAGAGGTGTGAATTCTGAGAGGATTTCTGTGAAGTTTCAGCACAATGGAACACTCAGCCATACCAGTAATACAATCATTGCACTCTCTTAACATCCAACTTTCCCTCATCCTTCAAATTCTCTTAGTGTTTCCACAATCAGCTCGCTTTGGCATGACTTAAAAACCATTGAACATGATTTATAATATTCCCCCTCAAATAATAAAGAGTTTTGAAAGGCTGATGTAGCTGTGTGTGAGGAGCTAGCAGCAGAAAAAGTGAATGTACATATTCCAAGGATGCCAGATTGTGTTTCAGAGATTCTGGCAACAAAGGGTGGAAATTCCACCTTATAATTTTGCATACATATACTTAAGTAGTACATCTATCATTATCCAAAATCTCATAAATATACATGTATTTTATGCTACTGTATGTTGTGACAAAGGTGGAAGAGAGGGAATGGAAACCTGTGGGAAAAAGTCCAGATGCAGACACTTTTGGTCACTACAAGTATGATTGATGTATTGATTGAAAAGAGGACAAATATCGTGCCTGTGCTTGTAGGGATTGAAGAATTCGGCAGGTTGGTTGTCATGAGGAAGAAGTTGGGATGACTGATTTTGTGACAGGAAGTTGAAATATTGTATATATACTGATCACTTCAAAGAAGAGTTAGCATGCTATGAGCTGAGTGTTATGTTGCTGAACTAAGCAGTGTCATGGCGAGGGCCAAGCTTACTACACAGTCTGATCTCTCACATTTGATGGTTGATTACAAAGTAGAGCAATTGCCAACAAGTATTCGCACACATTATGTAGTACCAGTATTGTAGAAATGGGAGTGTATGTAACTCATATGTAGATAACATGCATGCTTGGTGATGAGCCTCACATGGCTCTGTACTCGGAAATCTGGTCCTGATGCCACTAAATCAAGTTCAGGATATCTATTTTTGACCAAGGATTGTCAGGGAAGGTTTGGGACGCATCAAGAAGCTTCAGAGTGATTCTAAAATGTTATTTGAGCTTGGAACAACAGATTCAGTTGCTGAAGAGTCTATTTTTTTTTGATTTGATTAGTAGTTTTCGCATTTTTTAGACAATCTAAAGATTTATTTAACATAAGAGTAGTATTATCCATCTTCCTTGCACATGAATCAAGTCTCATGAGTGAGTCTGACTTCTACAGCTGCTCAATGATCATTCTACTTCATTTTTGTACATTTTATTTCTACTTTACTTCTTTTTGTTGAAGACTTTCTTACTTAAAAACCTAGAATTCTCTTCGTAGTTCAGTAGTTCAAAGTACTCTACATCCCCTCCATACTCTCTGTACTTGATTGCTACTCAACCACTTTGCTTTTACAAAATATATTCAAGTTCTTGGACTTTGGATCTTCAGAAATCATCCTCTTCACTAAAATGCAACACTCTCGATGAAGACAACTCCAAAAGACTTTGGTCTTTTTGCATTGTCTAGGGCTCCTTCTGGTCTTTCTACACTATTTCGTTTCATACATGTGCCCATCATGAGTGACCATGATCACATGTTTCATGTGATCACAGATCTCCTCCTCCCCCTGCTCATCTCACCACCACGTCAGATTGAGATGGAATTTCAACACAAAATTATATGTATGTACAGTAGACATACATGTGAATGTATATATGAATTTAGAAATGTGTATGTCCGCCTTTTGCAGTGAGAATAGCCTCGACACGATCAGGCATAGTAATAATGTGTTTATTGATGTCTTCAATCAGTATCTCCTCCCAGACAGCATGAACAGCAGCTTTGAGCTGCTCAAGAGTAGTTGGGGGGTTGGGGAGATCATGGAGCCACTTTTTGAGCTCATGCCAAACTGGCTTGATAGGGGTAAGATCAGGGGAAGTTGGGGGGTGATAGATCTGTGTGATGTTGTGGTGACTGAGCCATTGTTGCATCACTTTAGCAGTATGAGATGGCACTCAGTCCTGCTGAAATATAACCTGACCCCTCTCCTTCTTCATCTTGTCATAAAAGTCCTTTAACACCCCATCTAGAACCTGTTCTCAGTAGCAAGCAGTGTTCATCCCTCCACCTCTCCCTCCTGGATACTCCAACACTACAAGTGGCCCTTTACAATTGTGCATGACACAACCCCATACCATGATGCATACTGGGGACTGGGAGAAAGTTGGTAGTAAGCAGGCATCAAGATATTCCTCCTTGGTGCTACAAGTGACATAGATGCAGCCCTTGTTGTCAGAGAGGTGTATGTATGCCTCGTCTGACCACATAACCTTCTCCCATTTTGTCCTCCACTGCCAATACAGCCGTGCCCATCATACCCAATGCATCTTGTGGGTTTTTGTAAGGAAGGGGACCTTGTGTGCAATCCTCCAATAGTATCCCTTTGATGCTAGCACACATCACACAGTTGACTCACTCATGGGGGGATCCAACTCATTCCCAATCTCCCTGTCATGAACTGTTTATTTTGATTATTCTTTTCTTTTTCTTTTCTAATTACTGGAACAGTTTCTATAATT